>CATIWK010013834.1:0-25246 GCA_949634005.1 Mallotus japonicus | reverse complement strand
CTCTTCTCTAAAATTAAACAATGAAAAATCAAAACTCCAAATCTCTCAATACCCCAAATATGAAATTAGAAAATAAGACTAAAAACATGCCAGTAATCAAATTAATATTTGTGCTAAGATTAAGCATAATTTTCCTATTTTGGCGGGATTGTTATGGGTTTTCTTAAAATAGAGCAATTTTTTTTTGTCAAATACTAGTGCAAAACCATTTTTTGGCAGCATTTTTCAATTTTTTTGTTACTAAAATAACGTTTAATACGGTAGTATTTGAATACTAATGCAAGACAATTTTATTAAGTAGGAGTATTAAAATTGGTGTTATTTTTTTAAATTATTAATTCACTATAAATTTTAATCTTATCAACGACATTAAATAAGCATTATTCATACTTGATAAAATAAAAAGCATTACTAGGGGTATTTTAGTAACAAAGTGGTAAAAGTACACAAAATAACTATAATTAACTAATTTTCTTAATTTGTGTGTAGAAACAACTTTGCCAAATATTATGGGACGGAGAAAGTAATCAATTAGTGAAAACAACCATAATTCCCTTAAAATAACTAACTTAATTTTTTTTCTTTATAGTTTAATTTTAAAAATTCAAAAGTATTTTAATTATTTTATGTTTCTTTTAATCTCTTTTTTACTACTAATTATAATATTTATCACTGTCATTGATTTTGTAAAGCCTATAATATCGTTCAAGAGTTTCATTCAATTCTTTTAAAAATGCTTTTTACTCATTTTTCTATTTAATTTGAAATATTATATAGCTTTTTTTTTAACAAAAAATTATATAGCTTTAAGAAATGGTATATATATATATATATATATGAGAAGAAGTAGCCACATAGACAATTACTAAGAGGCCATATGGATGATGTCAATCCACATAAAGATGACTAATAAAACACGCAAACGAATATACTATCACATCTATTTTTTCTGTTACATTTAATGGGCAAAGAATAACTGTTAATTTTTTAATTACTTAATAAACTTGATTGTTAAGAATTAAATATTCAGAATTTAATTGTAAAAATAGTATAACTTTTGGACTGCAATTATTGTTATCCAATATTATTTCTACTTGTCAAAAAAATAAAAGAGGGAACAAATAGATGAATGCTTTACTTCTGTAGAAGCTATTGGGTTGAGTTTTATCAAGGCTTTGCAAGCCCAAATTGAGTTAATTTTGAGCACCACATGGGCCAAGTTCAGATTGTTTAACTCAGTTTTGAAAAAAAAAAAAAAAACCTTAAGACTTTATGTAAACAAAATGGTTTATTGATATAAAAATTACATTTTAATTTTTTTTTTGTTAAATTTATATGAAATTTTAATATTTAATAAAATTAATTTAATTTTACATATTATTTAAAACTTTAGTATAATTTGAATTTAGTTAAAATAAAAATTATATACATAATATTTAATGTGAAATAGCTAATTTTTTTTTTGGATTTTACATTCAAATTATTTAAATACTAATTATAATATTTAGTTATATTTTAACCTAAATAAATTTTAAAAAATATATGAAAAGAGAATATAAAAATTTATTTAATTTGTAAAAACTATATATTTATCTCCTTCTTTAACTAATTAATGTCTTCATATCAATGTAATGCCATGATAATAGAGGTAAACTAATCTATCTTACATGTCATGTATATATTTTATATTTTATTTATTTTAGCTAAATTATAATTTCACTAAATTTACAAGTGATATGTCAAATTGAGTTAGTTTTGTCAAATTTTAAAATACAATATAAATCTACAAAAGATAAGTTTTTGATCTTTGGTATTAATATATAGGAAAAATAAACTGACATTTAATTAAACTCAAAAACTTGAGATTTTTTTTAACAAAGAAGAGAAATTTCATCATGCTAATTTGAAATTGAACTCATGATTTTTTAATGCTATTTAATCTTCGACCTCAAAAACTTATTTTAGATACTAACGTTTCGAATAAAATAAAATAAAATTTAAATTTAAATTTCAAATATTCTTAATATTATTGTAGAAAAAAAAACTTTATATAAAATTGTTATATAGTATACTTTGCGGATAAATTTGGTTAGATTAGATGTCTACTTGTATATAATAAAGTTGGTGTTTAAATTTGGGTTACATGCCAACTTTCTATATAATATAGTATTTGGAATCGTTGTCTTTTCTATACAAAAATTTGGTATGATGTCAACTTGTATATAATATAGTTTGTGTCCAAATCAGAATACTAGATTTATTCCAATGTAACAAAAAAAAAAATCAGAAAACTAGATCAATATGAGGAAAAAAGAGAAAGAATTAATGGAATAATAGATGTAGACCTTACAACTATTTTTTTTTTTAAAAAGTTATCTCAATTCTCAATTAATTAAGTACAAATAAATTTTATTAATCATTGATGAGCATTAATATAATTGTGAGTTTTCTCTCATATCTTTCAATCAACATATTTTAATTATATTTGAATCAAAATTAATTGATTTAATTTAGAGTAAAAAATAGAAAAAAAAAATCATATGCAATTATTAAATAAAAATATTACTTTTACAATGAATAAGTGTTAGAATTACGAAAATTTTTAAAAAATGTAGTTTAACTATGTTTATTTATTTGAATGATATATATTTATTCTAGATTTTAGACTTTATTAATTAAATTGGATATCATACAAGAAAAAGAATTAAAACAAAAGTCACAAAGGCTGGTTTCATGCATTTCAAAAAAAAGGAAAAAAAAATACTAACATCAAATTAGTTGACTCTATTTCACTAAAAATTAAAAAAAAAAAGTTTGGATGCACAAGCAATATTCATTTGGTGAGGCCAGATTTTGGCTTAATTAATATGTGATGACAGCTATTGATTCTGATGTTGAATGGATGACTGCTTATTAATTGAACACCATCTAATAAAATCCAGCTTCAACTTTAAGCAAAGAATTTCAACCATACATATTACTAGCCAAATATGTAACAAATTAAAATAAAATTAACGAAATGAGATCTAGATCGATTGGTCTAATTAAGAATTTTGTCAGTTGTTGTTGAATCTGCTGCTGCCTTGGAAGTGGTCTCCAAACTTCTCGAACCTGATGGCAATTCTTCATTAGATCTTATTATTTCGGATTGTGTTATGTTAGCTAAGTCTTTTTCAAATGTCAATTTTCGTCATGTTCGAAGGTCAGCAAATGAGTTGGCTCACTGTTTTGCCAAGTTATCTCATGACATTGCTGACTTCCAGGAGTGGTCTTGTCCTCCTGGATGTGTTCTTGATGTATTGGCTAGAGATAGCCTGTTTTAGTTAATGCAGTGGTTTTTCCTTTCAAAAAAAGACTTCAAAAATTAAATTTCAGCAGCGACAAAAATAAAATTTATTCTTAATTTACTACTGCTGGTCTCATAACATATTTATATATATGTAATAAATAAATGATTAATAACGATGGATAATAATAATGATAATATATATAATGTAAGATTCACGCTGAAAAAATTGTGCACAATTAAAAAAACTAGATTAATTAGAGTTCAATTTTTAATATTCTTTTTGTTTTCTTCAGATATTTAGAGAAAAGAGTACATTACAGAATGAGATTAAATAATTTGTGGACAAGTTTTAATGAGATAATAAAAATGGGAAATGGCAAAAATAATTATTTCACCTAAATGCATAAATTCTCAATCGAGGTGATAATAGTGGTTCTTGTACTTTTGATGCATATTGAGAGTTCACTCAATAGTAGAAATACCCATTAAACTTTCGATATAAAATATTAGAATCAACTGATAAAAAACTGTTATTCTTTAAATTACATTTTGAGTTCGAATTATAATATACACAATCAATCTAAACAATATCAGTAGTTTAAACTTTAGTTAATTTTTTTAAAACTTTAACAATATCAGTCCATTACATGATAAAAAAATTTTGGGACAATTTTAATTAAATTTTTTTTTTTTAAATTTCTAAAATTTCTATTTGTTTAATAATTAATTAAAATGATGGAATCTAAAACCCTAAAATAACTGGATGAGCTCGTCTTACTTCAAACATCTATTTATTTATTTATTATTATAATTATAAAAATAAAAGTGGGATAAAACAGTAACATATCAACCAGATACAGTGTTTACGTGGCTGTTTGCGATATAAAATGAGAGAGGTGAGCACATAAATTTATTTTCAAATATCAAGAAAGGATGGAAACGAGATATCACATTCAGCGGCAGATATCTTTCGCCCATTAACGGCCTCTCATCAATCAAAAGGTTAGTCAACCCTCTTCCACTACTATACTTTTTCTCTTTGCAAATTCACTATAAAAAGAATCACATTCCCTTGCAAATTCACACACCAATGGAGACTCATCAAAGCCAACAAATTCCTATCCATGACACCCTCCAAAGCCCCCAAGAAACGCCCACTTCCAAATTTTCTCCAACAACAATTGTTCACAAACTGAAAGAAAATCTGATCTTTAGATCAAAATGGGCAGAACTGAATGGTGCAATGGGGGATTTAGGGACTTATATACCAATAGTATTAGCACTAACACTGGCCAATGACCTTAACCTGGGCACAACATTGATATTTACTGGCATATACAACATTGTCACTGGTGCAATATATGGTGTGCCAATGCCAGTCCAGCCCATGAAATCAATTGCAGCCGTGGCTATATCAAACAGTGCTGAATTTGGTATTCCCGAAATCATGGCAGCAGGAATTTGCACTGGTGGGATTTTGTTGGTTCTGGGTGTTACTGGGTTGATGCAGTTAGTTTATAGGTTGATTCCACTGCCTGTCGTTAGGGGAATTCAGCTTTCACAAGGGTTATCTTTTGCAATGACTGCTGTTAAGTATATTAGAAAAGTTCAATACTTTTCTAAGTCAAAGGCCGGTGGAAATAGGCAGTGGCTAGGATTGGATGGATTGGTGTTGGCTATAGTCTGCTCTTGTTTTATTATTGTCGTCAATGGTGCAGGTGAAGAGAATAGTGAAAGAGAGACTCTTGATGGCAACCTGGGTAGTGAAGAAAGATCCAAAAGGAGGAGACTAAAGAAGTTTATTGCCTCACTTCCTTCTGCTTTTATGGTGTTCTTGCTTGGTGTGATTTTGGCATTTGTAAGGAAGCCTAAGGTGGTTGATAGTATTAAAGTGGGACCATCGTCTATTGAATTGGTGAAAATCTCCAAACATGCATGGAGAGAAGGGTTTATCAAGGGTACAATTCCTCAACTCCCATTATCAATACTAAATTCTGTTATTGCAGTGTGCAAGCTATCATCAGATCTTTTTCCAGGCAAGGACTTTTCAGCATCATCTGTTTCAGCGACTGTAGGGTTAATGAACATAGTGGGATGTTGGTTTGGGGCCATGCCATGTTGCCATGGTGCAGGCGGGCTAGCTGGTCAGTACAAGTTTGGAGGTAGGAGTGGTGGGTGTGTGGCTCTTTTGGGTGCAGCCAAATTGGTATTGGGTTTGCTTTTAGGAAGTTCTATGGTCATGATTTTAGACCAATTCCCAGTTGGGATGTTAGGGGTGTTGTTACTGTTTGCTGGAGTAGAGCTGGCTATGACTTGCAGAGACATGAATACAAAGGAAGAATCCTTTGTTATGCTTATATGCACTGCTGTTTCACTTGTAGGTTCTAGTGCAGCTCTTGGCTTTGTTTGTGGAATGGTAGTCCACGTGCTTCTTAAGTTAAGAAATTGGCGAAAAGATCAGTTTAGAATATGGATGCATGGAAGTTCATAGAATTAGAAACCTCATCAATATCTCTATGAGTTGTGTGTAGAAATTAATTGAATTTGTCATGTTTAGCAATCAGTTGAATGGATCTCCATATGCTTTTTTTTTCTTTTTCTTTGAGCATGGTCCTTATATGAACTTTTGAAGGAAGGAAGATTATGTGGGAATGGGAGATTGAACCCATGATCTTTACTAATGCCTTGCCCTGACAGGATGGTAAACCATTCATCCTAAGGCGATCTTCATATGCTCTTTCTGCCTTGCAGGTAGGGCCCTGCAAATATAATATCTCTTTCCATATGAAAGTAAATAGAAAGTAATCCTGTTTCTATATATTATACTTCTTATTCTCTAATGTGAATATCGTTTTATGTGCCCACTCCTTTGTAGTGCAATGGCATGTTTTATGTGCCCGCTCCTGTGTAGCCACTTCTGTGTAGGGTAATGGCATGTTTTATGTGCCCACTCCTGTGTAGCCACTTCTGTGTAGGGTAATGGCATGTTTTATGTGCCTGCTCCTGTGTAGCCACTTCTGTGTAGGGTAATGGCATGTTTTATGTGCCCGATCCTGTATGGTGCAGTGGCATGTATGTTGAAAAGAATTTCTGGTGGCGACCATTTCAATTTCAACCCTCGCAAAAAAAATTAACACACTAACCAATATATCTACTGTCCAGGGAAAAAAAAATGATCTTATGCGCCTTTAAAAAATTTAATGAAGAAGAAAGCATATTTTCAGTGTCTAATGGCACTCCTGGATAGTTCTCCTCGATGGAGGTACATGTAGACCTACACATGTTTGAACACATTGCTAAATGATTCACTGAAACATTCTTGTCTATTGGTTCGAATTTGTTAAGTTCGTTGCCATTCTCTGCTAAAAATGCAATCAACAGTCTACTCTGTCTCTGTGTTTGCCTTGGATCAGTTTTTCTGACAAGCAACGGGATAGGTAGAGCTTTCTCCTTCTGTCAAAGAATATATAGTGCAAGAGATAATGCTAGAGTCTTAAACTAGATTGTTACAATTCCAGGTCCTTTTTCATTGTGTATTAATAATTAATAAATACAGAAGCTAGAAATAGCAGTAGCTACAGTGAAGTACAGAAGTAGTGGCACTACCCTGTAAGAACTTACTGCAAAGCTCTTTCAGTGTGGACAATGACGAGGGGCTACAGTAGTGCATTGCGTGGAACCTTAGGTGACCAGATAAGCAAAATAAAAACGAGTATATACAAAAGCAATGGGGATAATTGTACGTGTTCTTTTTTTTTTTTTTGGCCATAGCCCTCTTTGCCAGAGATGTAGTAGAAGACACCATTTCAATCAAGACAGCTAGTTTCATTTCATCTTCAACGGAAGGAAGCCCAGATTTCTGTTCCACGAGCTCAGGAGACCACAAAGATAAGATGATTCTTTGTTCATCCAAAAGGATTTCCTCCTGCAGAAGGAAGAGAACTTGGAATGGAGGATAATGGATATCCGCTGGACGATTGTTGGGTCATGTTTGGTGAGCCGAAGAAGGTATCACCACCAAAGCCACCACCAGCTCCTTGTGGCCTGCAGACAATGATCCAAAAGATTCTAATTATTGTTTCAGTTGGAAGATTGTGACATCATCAACCACTAGAGCTCGTAATGCACATAAATAGAGACAGAAGAGAGATTGGTTCATCGAATCATACACCAAATGTAAAGGAAGTGCCATATTCTCAATAAAGAGGAAATTCTGAAAACTATGCACCTTTATTCCTCCCCCATTTCACCTCATATTCCGTGAACTTATTCATTGTTCATGCAATCACATGGTAATAAAAGAAATTACTTTGAGGCAAATGGTAAAATCAAGGACAAAAATGTTACCTGGAATTATGTGGTGCATTGATATGTAATTGTTGCCCCATGTATGCACCTGAGGTGTCATAATTAAGATTAAACAAGATAGATAGTTTAGTCTAAACTAAAAATATAAAATTACATTTACCAGAAGTGGATGGTGGAAAGCGAGGAGTCTGTAGAGGCATTGCAGATGCATAAAAAGGTGCTTGACTCGCCCTTATCCCTGAAGAATTTGTGCCAATGCTGGAAGTTGGTGACAAGGCCCTAGGAGCTGACACATTAGGAATTGCTTTCTGCAAGTTTTCCATGGAAGGGAACTGCATCACAGTAGTTCATACTTTAAAAATCAACACAAATTTCCCTTTCTTTGAATAAAATTTGTAAAAGAAAAAAAAAATTGGAGAGAAAGACAAGCCTTGTAAGATTACAGAACAAGAACACATGAATTTAGAATTTCAAATTAACAAAACAATAGTCATATTACATTCATAATCAACTACATAAAAATAATTCATACAACTTAAATCATTTAAAAACAGTATGGCTTGCATTAGACATTTTAATTCCAAAAAAGTTTACTTCTCAATCCACATCTTCATTACTCTCTACTTAACCAGTAATTCTCAGCCAACAGCAGATACAGGAAAGAAAAAAGCATACATATATAAATATAAAATGGCAACAGGCAAAGCAAGACTATGGAAAAAAATCAAAAGACTATTTAACAATGGTATGAAACACAATCTTCTTGCTGTTTCATACCTGTAACTGTGAAACTTGCATCATAGTGGTATCATTGTTAAAATCAAAGGGGTTGCTTGATTTTGCTTGGTGTTGTTGGGGATATGGTTGCGTGGGCTGTAACAAATACCAATGATATAACGAATTAGTTTCTTTTGGTTCAGGAAAAGGTAACACATAACGTTTTCCACTTCATCATCTTGATTAATAAAATACCGTTGTGTTAGGATAATATTGCATGTTGAATCCCATTCCATAAGGTACAGCATTTTGCCAACCTGGTACAGATCCAGGCACCGATGAATAACTTGCAGTGAAAAGGTCCTGCGGAGTATAAACATTTGTTATGAGAATGACACAATAAACATCTAAACAGAAACAGGTTAAGGCGTGAAAATTACTGCTGGAAGTTCCTTTCTTCCACTTTTGTCCGCTGAAAGATGCTGAGATTTAATCGCAGAGTTGGAGTCTTGTTCTGCTTTTCTAATATCCTGAGAAGGGTGTTCAGCAGAAACATTAGAATTGTTTTGAGCATTATGCACTTCAGATGAAGTCCACGGCTGATGAAACATAGAACAAGCACAAAGGTAAACAAAATGTATGTATGTCAGCAGGCGCATACACAAGCAGGGGAAAAAATAGTTCAAATGCTGATATTATTAAGTCATGGCATAATAGAATAAAAGTAGTTTTACTTACAACTTTGTATGTTTTAATACTTAGAACAAAATCGAATAAGAGAACTCTTGAACAACTCAGACTTTCTAGATTATTTTCGATGCCCCTGGAACTTGAAAGCTAATTTGAAACCTAACCTGGTTATTTAGAGCTTCAACTGTTGCAGTACTTGTCTGTTGTTTGCTATTTCTGCCATCTGCAGTAGGGAATGCAGAAAGTTGAAGTTGTAGCATGCCAGATGCCTGTTGCCCATTTGGAATCTTAAAGGTGGAGTCACCCTGAATATCAAGTAGAGCTTGTGGAGTACCTCCTTTAAAAGGTTTCACGGGCAAATCAGTGGCAGATGGAGTTGTTGTATGAAAAGTATCAAGTAATGATAAAGTTTTCTCCACAGGTGCAGCTGATGAAATACCACCAGCATTATCAGATGAAGTTGACAACTGCCCCAAGTATGCAAATGAGGAATCGTTGACAGTGGGCACGTTGCCTCCTGGTGCAGTTGCTGAAGCACTGGCAATATTGGGTAATGCCAACATCTGCCCCATTGATGCAGTTGGTGAAACACCAGACGTGGGCTCATTGCCTCCCAGGGAATTTATAGGAGTGATGTTATCGTTTGGTAAACGCAGCAACTGCCCTAGAGACACTGGTTCTGAAACACCTCCACTACTCATGAGCATATTGTTTCCAGATGTAGTAGGGTTGTCATTGTTTGGCAACTCAGATGCATTGCCAGAAGGTTCGACTGATGGAACTGACAATTCATATAGCAAAAATTCCAAAGTATTTCTTGGTGGTGCAACCTGCCTCATGGAAGATTTACTAGAGTTGCTGTTGTCTTCATTAATGGACCGATGATTTTCTTGTGTTTGTTGTACAGCTGCAGCATCTGAGGGCATGGAGGGGGCATCAAAATCAATCAAGCTTTCTGAATTCTGATCTTTATCTTTTACTGGTTTCCCTTCCATAGATCCCTTGCCGCTGGAAGATGTAATCATCTGAAACAAGGGAGAATTAGTTGGTAAATCAAGCGTTTATTGTCTTTCAGAATGTGCACTCCCAGTACATATGCTTAGAAAACCAATCCTCACTCATCCAACCATATTAACAAAGTGTAAGTTGCAAAATTTAAGCAAGTTATCAAGACTTTATTTTATATATCAAAAGAAATCAATGACAGTTAGTTTACGGTCATGAAGTTAACATTTCCTGCTTTCAGAAGAGTACCCGAATAGAGAAGGGAAGACAGTTCACCATAGTGAAACTGTAAGTCTTAACATAACTAAACCATTCAATAATTCATCTCAAAAACAATGCAATGGCACTATCCAGTTCCATTCTATGTTACCTTATCCAAGTCCCAGAGGAGCCCATTTGCAATGAAGTAAAGATTAAAAATTCTATTGTATATCCATCAATTTTCGCACCTGATTGCTAGCAGTGGCATCAGCATCCTTCCTGTCAGTTGCTTTAGAGCGTTCACTAACCTGCAGCTGTATAGCATTCTCGCCTAGAAAATCTTTAACAGGCCGTACAACTGGGGAGCTGGACTGATCCCTGTTCTTTCGATGGTCAGGTGACAAGCTCCCAAAACTGGATTCTCTATGTGAAAACCTACGGCTGTTAGATTCCCTTCCACTTCGTATTCCATCATCTCGAAACCTGTTATCAACAACTTCAAAGCGGACAGGATTTTTCTTGAGACCTCCATATCTTGAACTTTCTTGGGCATAACCAGGACTTCTTCTATCATCATTTCCTCCATCAGGACGCAATCTCCGTTCACATCTATCCTCATTATCAGGACTTCTACCAACTTTCCTGCTGTCATAGGAGTCCTCATTCTGCATAAGAGCACAAGAACCATTAACAAATGACAAAAACAACATTATTATGTGTATAAGCAGCAAGCATTTGTTGGGGGGATTACCAATCTGAGGTTAGGAAGCCTGCCAAGATTTCTTTGACCACAATATTTTCTATCAATATAAACATGCTTGATAAAATCCCGAAGACGAAGAAGATTACTGAAGACAGGCACACAAATCAAAACACATTACATAGGTAAATATTTTCTGACGTTGACATCAAAAACAAAATATTTGCATGACAAACCACCTGCCATCAGGATAAGTATTACGGTGAGGATCCCAATCTTTGAAATAAAGCTGTCTAGCTCTCTGTAAAAGCAAAGCTCACATGAGATCATGATAAGCAAAGTTGTGATAGAAATCTATGTTACTAAGTATATAAAAACACACCTCATTGCCTCCAGCTTGAAGAGCACTAACTTCTTCTGCATTAAATTTAGCCATGGATACTGATTTAACGCGATGAGTGAATTCCCGACTGGAAATTTTCAGAAAACAAATCAGTCTTCCTCACTTATAACATTAAAATTCAAATGAATATTAGCCACTTACTGTACTCCACTGCAATTTGTGCAAACAAATGTCAAGAAAGTTGTGCAAACATATTGGGGTCCCTGCCAAAATCAAAACATATCATATCAAGGTAAATTGAATGCTTCCTAGGTGTAATAGCTGCTGCCATCACTTTAGTCACCTCAGCTTGCTTCTTTTTTTTTTTTTTTTTCTCTTTTTCTTCTTCTTTTTTCATTTCATTATTGATATTTGATTACTCATTAGAGCAACGAATCATAACACAAAACAATAATTTTCCTGAATAAAAATAATTAAAATAAATCTACCAAAGCCTATCAACGATACATCAATCAATCAACCGGATTCTAGCCCAAAATCAAATAAAAAAATTTTCGAAAAGAAATGAAAAAAAAAAAAAAACTTTTTTTTACCAAACTGTTGCAATTGATACATCTCCGATTCTCAGGAAGTTTGAGAAGCGCGCGAATAATCCTTTCAATTCTCTCTTCTTCTTCTTTCGCTTTTTTCGTCATTGCATTCGAAACGATTAAATTAATACCTCCTTTATCAAACAACAACAACAACGACAACAACAAAGAAAATGCTATGAATTGAGATCAATGCACATATAAAATAATCAATTATAAGATTGATGAAACGAATTGGTGAGGATTGAAAGGAAAGGAAAGGAAAGGAATCGAGTGTTCAGAGAAGGAGATCAGAATACAAACAGAAAAATGTGGAGGGAAACTTGCCGATATTAACGGTTTTTGCCTTTTTATTTTTTATTTTCAAAACAGTTAATTAAACGCTGTCGTTTTAATTCGGTAGTTTTTGAAATTTCTGAACGTATGAAAACTAATGTCAAAATTTGTTTAATTATTTACCTAAAAGTTGTTCCTTGAAATTTTGTTACTACCATCTCATACTCCTATTTGGTAGAATTTGATCTGTAAGAGTCTCTTTTAATCAATATACCAGAAAAATAAAATGTTAAAATTAATTAAATTGATTAAAAATAATTCTTAATGACTAACATATTTTATTTAAGAGTTAAAAATTTTTTCTTTAAATTTTGTTGCTCCCATCCTGTACTCCTACTTTGTAGAATTTGATGTACGACAGTCTATTTTAGCGTTTTTGAAAACTTTATATGATATCTTAATCTGGAAATAAAATGTTAGAATTTTTTTCAATTGGTTAAAAATAATTTTTGCAGATAAATTTATTTTATTTAAAGAGTTAATTTAGAATGTTAACATTTAATCAGTGGCATGAATTTAAAAGACGATGACTATATGGCAATGAAAATATGAAAGTCCCTACTTTATATTCATGAAATTAATATTTATGTTATTTTACAATTTCTTTGGTTAATATTATGGTTGTGCATAAGAAACAATAGGCTGAGTATATCTAGAGTAGTCATCATACGCATTATATGTTCTATAATAGATCTCATTTTTCTACCTTATCCAATGCTTTATTTCTGTTTTTTTTTTTTTTTTAACAACTAGCCTAGATGACGGAAAGTCTCTTAACTTGAAATAAAAAATTAGGAGGAACAAAGGATCTAACCCTACTTCCAACTAAATATATTGACCCGTGACAGAATGTTTTAATCAATGCTTTATTTTTGTCTTATATATTTTTATGTTACATTCTCAAATGAACATGCGAGTAAAGGATAACAAGTTTCATCAAGAAAAGAAACTAAAGTGCCTAACATAGAATCTCATTTCCAGTGTCATAACCTTCCTACATGAAAAATTATACAATACATCTGATGTATACGTAACAGATCAATTATGACCAACAATCATGGTAAAATTTACATAAAACCCACCATGACCAACGGTTTAAATGCATTCCTTGCATTTAGGCCATAGCTTGCTTATGGTTCCATTACAAGGAATTATATTTTCTAGTTTCTACCAACTTTTTACTGAACATTATTAAGTGCTTAACAAACAACAAAACAGGCAACATTTAACCGCTCTTTCTCTTCTGTAAATTTCAACCGCAATGTCTTCTATTCAACTACCTATTTTTTGGGCTCATCAAAATACACCCGCCAGTTTCCATGTATTAGCTGGACAGTAAATCTCGCTACAACAAACTGGTTGGAGACTTCTTTACAATAAACTGTCCACAACCAAAAATCAGCAAAACGACAATTCCTGTAAAACTCCTACCGCTCTACAGAACCAAAAAAGTCTATTCCTCGAAGGGGGGTCATTTAGACAGCACGTCAAAATCACATCCACCCAAGGCATAATAACAAAATCTGAAATCACAAAAACATTTGATATTGGAGAGGAAAACAAATTAATAGAGTGCTGGCCATGGGTGACGTACCACTCCATCTACATATCACAAACACAAGCCAATCTCAGATAAAGAAACTCGGCAAAAAATCATTACTCGAACTTCAACCTTGTTTGTAATCCAATTACATGACAAACAATTTAACTGTTACTTCAAACAGTGAACAGCAGATTCGGGATGTATGTCCTCTGAAAGTTATTAAAAAAACAGCAGCAGCAAATTGTTGATCCTAATGCCGCAAAACTAGCCGCCATGTCAATGTCACAATGGAATGCATACCTAGACAAAAATGCACCAACACCACTAAAACGTGATGATGATATTACCATCAAATTGCCAGACAATGCTATGATATACAAACAGAGAGAGAGAGAGAGAGAGAGAGAGAGTCAACATTTATCAATATCATTTATCTTGATAACCAAAAGAGAACGTGAACAACAGGAATATCATTTACAAAGCAAGGAAGGAAATAAGTCTACAATAGCTTGACCTGTTCAGGTTTAAGTCATATTCACAATGAATACTCTTTGACTTGGTTTCTTACATCTTTTTTCCATGCAATATTGCAGCAAGTAAAGATGAAGCACTTCATCAGGAAGGCCATATTGATAAGCCAATTCCGCAAGCTTCTCCAGATTTGTCATTTTCTCAACTAAATACTGGCAACTGTAAAACAGATCATAAATTCGTTGTGCACAAATTTCTCCATATTTATCCATTGTTTAACACCACAAAATAATGCCCAGAACAAGAAACAAGAAGAAAGCGCATCTATAGATTCTGATCCTCCAATGAATTTTGTATGAAAAATTATAAAGATCGTTTACTTACAGAATTTTTTCCCTCTTCTTTATCTAGACATAACATGTTCTGTTTGTTACACATCTATCTAGTGAATGTTCCAACATTCAATCAGCCAGGAATTCACAACTCAATTCCAAGGGGTGTAGTATTATTTTGGCCTGCTGCTACTTTGATATCAAGGTTAAGCCAAAATGAAACGGGGAAAAAAAAAAAACAGGGGAAAAAAAAATCTGTACAAAGACTGGTAGCCAAAACACCATACACCCCTTACCTGCAGGGTCAGTGCATGTGAAACTGCTGCTGGAATTTTTTTTAAAAAAAAAATCTTGCAGGTAGAAGAACTGTGAAGTCACCCCAAAACTGCCATGACAATGACAACAAGAGGCAGAAGCAAAAAAATTATTCTCCTCTCACCAGCCGCAACCCTCCTGTTAGAAGCCCTCTGGAAGCAGTGGTAAATGACAGAGGCCACCCATCCATCACTGAAAAATGAAACACCACATTGCTCCAGCAAAAAATTTGAAGACTATAACTGGAATCCTGGGCTTCAGCATTGCAAGCTGGAAGGACTGACAGATTTCCTAAACTTGTCATCTCATCTGGTGACTCCCTTCCTACCCATCACTATTTAGGTCCTCAGAGGAAACTTTGATTGCCTCAGCAGTCATGAGGGCAACCACAGCCTTGTGAATAGCTAGATCAGCTCTATAAAGCAGTCTCTGAGCCCTTTCTCTCTTGAGTTTAGCAACATTACGGGCATACTGTGCTGCACCAGAAGCATCACGCAACCTGAATTCATCAACATCTGAACTATCGAACTGCTCAAGGCCATGGCTTGGGGGACCATCTAAGTAATATTGACGCTGGCTCGGCCACTCAGAAAAGCCCATGTTCCACCGATGATATCCATTTCTCTTGTCAAAAGCTCTCTCACCATATGAAGCAACCATCTGTGTATCATTAGGAAAGACGTATGCCCCAGGTTTCCTTGACTTACTCCTGTGAAGTTTTTGGATGTGATTCCGATCATACCTATCGCTGCTCATTAAAAAATATCCTTTCCCACCACCATCTCGAGGTGAAAATACCCTTGGTGAAATCTGAGGCAATGGAGAATCATCCAAAGGTTCAAAACTATGTCCTTGGTATAAAACCTTTTCATCCCCAGAAGCAAACCCATTTAATCTTCTTCCTGTGTGCAAGAAATTTAATTGGGTTGAGAAAAAAGTTTGAAAAAAGCACAAGTCAAAAGCAAATGGGCACAATAAAGCTTACTGGAAGTAGAGGGTAAAGAATGTTACCATAAGCATAGAAGTTTTCATGATCTCCTGAAAAGGTATTCCTTTGCCCAGTAACTGAAATTTTCCTCTGTGACCTTTGTTTAGATCCCTTGTAGGGGACTTCCAACCCCCGTGGCTTCAAGCAGAAAGCAAACATGGGAGGCTTCTCAAGAGGTGCAACCTTCTCATGGCATCCATTAGGGAGAGCAGCATTACTCTTTGACATTTTTAGCTCCCACTCCCTCACCTGTTGCTGATACCTTTCCCATAGCGGTGGCTGAACATGCAATAAAAGTATTTGTCACATATTAGAAATGATTACATAAGAAAGGGAAAATACATAACTAATTAAAGTTCAACAAAATTTGGACCAAAAGAACAGGAAAGCATCCCAAACTTTGCAAACAATACTTTGGCCAAGAACATAGAAAAATTAATAAGCATGATAAAGAGATGTAACACATGGCCCTGTGATGACCTTGCTGATGGAGCTCATGTCTTTTAATTTATCCATGGCTTTTTACTCAATAACCATACAGGCATGAAAGGAAAAACAAAAGAAAGAACGCAAGCATTGAGAACTAATGGGGTTGTTCAAAACAACATTCATAAACCTAAACAACAACCAGACATAAATGAAGTCAATAATACCAAAAGTTCTGAATTGACCTCATATATTAAATGTGATAACAAAAAAACAAAGAGCTACAACATGAAATTGCAAATCAGATGCAATAAATTCATTAATCTATGTTATTTTTCAGAATTATGTAATGCCTGTAGCAAAGCATAACTGCCTCACTTTGCTACTTGGGATAGTTATTGAAGGAGTATAACTATCATAATACCTAGACTATGCTGCACATGTCAGACCTAAGGAGATAAAACGGGGAACAAATAAGAAAGAAGACAGCCAACAGTTTCTTAAGAAAGGATCAGGTATTAATTTAGTGATCATAGCGTTCAGGGTAGAACCATATCAGAACTCATAAAAACATGTTAAATTTTAACTAGTTAGGATCATGGACCCATGGACTGCCCCATATGCTCTCTCTCCCCACAGTTAGCCTCATGTACCGAATTCGATTATTGTTTTCCTCTTTAACTTAGAAAAATTTCCTCGTTTTCCCTGTTTATATGTATCTTGACCAATATCTATGAACTTTGAGACCAATCCACAGGTCGTCCATGCAACATACTCAACCAGTAGAGCATACACAACCCACCAAACATTCATGCATAATGGCAGTTTCCTCAAAAATAAATAACTCAAACATCACTTTGAAGGCTTTCTGCAGAGGTTTCGCAAATAAATTTACTAAGACAATGTCTTTTTTACTGTGTATCTCGCACAGTTTCTAACCCTGATCTTCTAGAATAACAAAAGAGTATATAGTAAGAAATGGGATAGTAATTTATTCAATATCATGATAATTTCAGCAGGATCAAACATGTAACCTTTCTGCTAAAAAGACATAATATCAATTATTTTATACCATAATGAGCATAAAATGATGCCATGCATATCCTAAAAGCAATAGAAAAACAAATATATGGAAATTCAGAATGAACCTGCAGATGACGGATTAATGGCATTCCCTTTCTCTGCCTCTTCTGCTGCCAATAGTCATGGATAGCTTTTATTGCTTTCATTGGGCCCACTCCAGCCATGAGCTCTTCTAGTTCATCGGATGTGAATTGATCACATTGTTGAGAATATGCGGCTTTCTCAAACATGTCCATTGTCTTCTCAAAAAATTCCTCAGAGATCTCCAATGAACTGCTGTTGAAAACTTCTGAAGAAGTTATATTTGTGGATAACCACTGCTCATCATCACTATCGATGTCATATAGCACCCTTGATGGATCCAAAGCCATCTCAACATCACTTTCAACCTGCCGAAAGTACTTGGAAGAATGCCGAACAAATGGAACTTCAATTGCATTATCATCGTGTTCCTCGATCAAGCAAACCCCAGGAATGGGTATGTTTTTAACGGATGCGGCATGGATATTCCGATTGTAGCACTCTTCATGCATCTCTTTAAAAAGAGCCCACTGACTCCTGTCCGGAAACTCCAATATCCAATCTTTTCCACCTTTCCACATCATAGCATGTGTATACCGATTTGTTGATCCAGGCTGCAGAAATTGATGTGCCTTGTATGAATACTTTGTAGTGCCTGAAATTTTTACAGCAAGCTTCCACTCGTTCTGCTCAAAAAGCTCCAGCACAACTTGTGCGCCACATTCTCTCCACCCTTTGTCACCAAGTGTAATCAGCACATTTGCTTCACAAGACAAAACCTCTAAGCTTCTTCCAGAACCTTTAGAAACATCTGATGACCTCTTCTCATTTGCTGTCCTAATACGTTTATGTGGAACCCCTTTCGGTGAATGACCTCTACTCTTTGAGTTATAATCAAAACCTCCAAAAGGTAACGCATACGAGACCTGTGTTCGTGGCTTCTTAGGTCCATTACCAAAATTATTCTGGAGAAATTCACCCCTTCCATCTGACCACCCATGTGCATTGTATCCAAAAGATGCCGAATT
The DNA here is from genome assembly GCA_949634005.1 of Mallotus japonicus. Classification (NCBI taxonomy): domain Eukaryota; kingdom Viridiplantae; phylum Streptophyta; class Magnoliopsida; order Malpighiales; family Euphorbiaceae; genus Mallotus; species Mallotus japonicus. Next base: position 6,860 of record CATIWK010013834.1, on the reverse strand, counting down.
ACTTCTATTTCGATGCCAGGTACTTCTGCGAGCAGTAGGATTTGGACTGGGGATAATGCCACCATTCATATTCCAAGACAAATCAGTAGATTGTTGAGCACCATGTAATTCCTTATCAACATGCTTGTCAAACTGATTGGAAGATGGAATTTCAACTCTAATACCATTCGAAAGAGAATGAGAGCCAGTACCGCACTTATCTCTGTCTACTGATGGCTTTTGTGATACATCACATTGTTCTGAATCTGGATGGTGGTATTGAAACTTCTGCAGTGAGGCAATATCATCTCTTCCCAATTCTCCACAATCCTTGGAGATGGCACAACTTTCAGCATGGCCGTCATCATTATTTTGATGCTCAGGAGAGGATTTCATCCAATCTCCAACTGTGGTAACAGAAATGCCATTAGCTTGTGGCTTTGTTTTAGCACAAGATAAGCACTCATCACAATCCGCATCCCTGGAAGAGGACTTGGAATTGCTAACATGAGTGCTTTCTGAACATTTCTTCGGGCAGTCCTCAATACCGTAGCAGCCATCTGCCAGTACATTACCAGAGTTTTCTGGATGCTCTACTAAATTATGATCCTGAAAACTGATGTGAGTCACACTATGTTCCATAAGCAGCCTAAGATGCAAACCAAGAAAAAAAGTAGGTGCAGCAGTAAAAGAAAGTGCAAATGGAGGAAACCATCCACGAGCCTTGTCAAATTTAGAAGAAGAAGATGGACTATTTACATAATTGGATTCTCTGGAGACACCCATAAGACTGACAAACTGCCTGGGCCTCTTCACAGGGCCCTGAAAATTACAAATTTCCAGTCAGCAGTTATTATTCATCACAACCAATATATTTACAATAAAAAAATTGCCAACTTTAAAGGCTTAACCATAAATACATAAAACTAAATGGAATAATGCAAGAGCGCATGCACAAACACAGAGATACAGTGAGATGAAAGAGGAAAGATGCGGATAATGTGCAAAATAACTACCTTAATTCTAGAGGAATCTCTGCAAACAGAAGAACCAAGTAGCTGACTGGTTCCATTTTGAAGTGCCTTTACATTATCATAAGTACATTCTGATAGAGGCAGCTGCTTAGTGAATAAACAATGCCTTTTAAGCCTGGAATCCAGGTGCATCCACTTTGAATTCTTCACTTCAGAGAAGTTGTAGAATGCAAACACAAGCTGCTTCCGAAGATCTTGTATGCAAGAGAATTTGAACTTAATCGAAGTAACCGGTAACTGCAAGTCAATAAATTTTCCATGCTCAGTGGGTCGATGAAATACAGCTAGGACCTGCAAAACAAATTCTATTGCTTGCTTCAAGCAGCCTTCAAACAAGAGAAACCTTAATCCAACTATATTATCAACAAAGAGCATCTCCAAGTGAACCCTTGGCCACACAACCATCAGAGTGCCATGCTGAAGCAGCACCAAAGCATTATAGAACCAAATGAGATCTGCACCAAACAAATAACTGTGGACAGAAATCACCGGAAACCTCAATTCAAAACTCAACTGTCTTGATTCTACCAAATCGTTATTTAATTTCACATGTCCTTCAACATCATTTAACCATAAACCCTCTACAATGTCAAATCTTTCCAAATCCTTATCTGGATCCACCCTTCCCAAAGAAATATCTTCCTTTTCCAGACCTCTAGAAACAATAACAGTTGAGCCAATAGATGAATCAGATTCTGGTGCACCTACAGAAACATGATTGGCCTTGGATGCATGATGAAGCATGCTGCATGCATTGCGAAAGCGCCTCCTATAATAAACAACAGGAAGCTTTTTATCTTTGTGACTAACAAGCTTTTCCATGTCAGGCACCTCAGTCCTTCCACCAGCAGTAAACCTGCCTAAACTGCTTTTATCCCTGCTCAGAGAACCATCACCTGAATGCTCATGTCTACAAACAGCTTCGTCAGGCAACAATGACGGTGCAGAAGTCAAAGATAGGCCAGAAATTTTCTGTTTCTTTAAGGCACGTAGAGGAGAAGATTTGACTCTATGAGTAGATCGAGCCAACCATGAGATGATAGGCTCTGAATCCATGTAATTCCCTATGTAGCCATCATCCTCAGTATTTGAGTCTCTCTTCTCTTTTTTGGGCTTCAATTTACCCTTTTCGCCATTAGAGAGCTTCTCTCTTGTCCTAGATCTTTTTCTCTGAGGCTTACCAGGAACTTCACAAGGCAACAGCAAGAGTTTAAATCTCTCATCTTGGAGATTAATCCATTCCTCATCCCGATCATCATATTTCACATGATGAAGCTTTCTCACTCTATCATAATCACTTATGAGACCATAATACCAACTCTGGTCCAGAGGCCAAAAGACTTTGATTCTCCTGTTCAACACCCAATATGCGTCCAAGTCCCTAGAGAACATTTCATAGTAATGACGCCGTTTTCTTGAGCTACCCTTCTCTCCGTGCTGTTTCCTCGGTCGCAATACTCTAGCAGCAGCATCAAGAGATGCAGATTCAGACCCTGAGACATAGTTTGTCTCATGGGCAGTGAATCCCTGATCAGATGATAATAAAAAGGACAAACCATTTGCAGATGGCACAGAAGAGGCTTTGCTACTTGAAGAAAATCCAGTACAGCTCGGATCAAACCTTGATGACAGCATCCTTGCTGCATTCTCTTCAAGGTTCTCCTCATCATCATCATGCAAATCATCACCACCTTTAACATTAGCATCAACTGATGGCTCAACCTCCTTACTAACACTCTTTTCAGGTATTAAATCCTTCCTTTTTCTACTTCGTTTCCTAAGCGACTTCTTTTTGGATGGCTCATCATTATTCTCAGCAGAACGGCCAGTCTGAGACCTCTTTAGTGACAAAACAACACTTCTTGTAAGTAAATGATCAGCAGGCCCATCATCTACCTCGTGATGCCCACCTGAATTTGTTTCACCATTCCTGTTTTCTTTCAGATCATCAGAAACTTTCTTCTGTTTAACCTTGCCTGGGTCTTTGACAGATAATTTACGAACCTGATCAACATTTTCCACTTTGTCGCTCAATTCCCCTGCAGGCTTCAACACTTGACTAACAATATCAGATTTTTTCCGTCCAACAAAACCCCGTTTGCGCCTAGGGATTTTATCAAAAGTACCCTGTAAATTTTGTGAAACCACCCCACAGAGCCCACTGCTATTATTCAGCTGCTGATTCAACCCCCCTGACTTTGAGTCCTTTGTTTCACGCGAACCTGAACTCAAACTGCCATTATAAACTTCCTCTAAACTCTTACTCCCATTGCCATTTACTTTTCTGAAACTACTAATGGATACTGCTTTTCTACTCTTCTTCCTCTTCTCATTATCTACATCATTACCACCCTCTTTTCTCTTCAAATTCTTAATTTGTGCCTCTTTAGAACCCTTGGAGAACTGGTAAAGACTCTTGAGATCCAAAGATCTCGATTTCTTAGGAATTTCCGCTTCATGAGGACTTCCTATTCTATTTTCCATCGACAATCCCTCAGTCCAAACACTGATAACCAAAACCCCTGATTTTCAAATTCCATCATACATTTTTCAGATCTGTAAAACACCACAATGACACAAATTATAACTCCAAAAAGCCCCCCAAAAACTATCAAAATCCCAAAAAAACAAAACACAAATCGACGATCAAACCTTAATCATCAAGCACTAACATCCTCCAAAAACTAAAATGAAAACAACAACAATAATTAACACAAAATCGCATGCGTACCTGGATCGAAACACACCGAAACTTCAATTCCTCGTGGACATATCGAAGATCACATGCATGTAACATGGATTAGGGTTTGGAATTGTGAAATTCGAATCGAAACCCTAATAGATTTATGGATTTTAGTAAAATAATTTTTAGATAATTTTTTTTAACCGCGTGAGACGGAAAAGAACTAGGGTTTCTTTTGGCTTCCAGAGAGAAATATCGAAAAATAACAAAAATAATTTTACAAAATAGAGAAAATAAGCACGAACCGTTTCTATTAAGATACGTGGCAGGTTATTAGCCGTACGATTCAGAAATTGTGGTTGAGATTTTATTTGGCCGATCCGAGCCCTAGGATTAATTAAATACCGAACGGGAATTTCAGGTTAAACGATGTATAAATCGACGGTCAGGATCCGTTATTTGAATCGTGGAAGGCTCAAATTCTAAATTAACATGAAAGGTATATGGCAGTTAAGCGACATGATATTGCTAAAATTGTATTATAGGATAATTACAAGAAAACCCCAATCCTTAATGTAACTGGCAAAATAAACCCTACAAGAATTTCTTACGCACTTATCACCAATTTTCATGAACTTACAATTGAGTATTTCTACAAGATAAATATTTATATTTATACAGATGGAATTAGAATCATTAAATTACTATTAATTTAATTATAGCTATCGATATATTTTACAGGTATTGGTTATAATTTAAGAAACACGGACACAACGACATAGCGATTTTTAAAATTTAAGGATACGACACGGACGGGACACGTTATATATATTTTCACATAAAATGTGTATTAGTTTCTATTATATAAAGATAATTTGTTAAAAAAATGAAGTTAGTGTGATAAAATAAAAACTCCATAAAATTTAAACACTTACTATAATCATTTAATTAATTATCTATCATTGTTATATATAAGAAAAAAATAAAAAGTGGCCAATATACATAATGTATACAAAAAATGGAGCTAAAAATGTCCTAAAAAAAGTGTTCCACCGTGTCCTAAAAGTGTCCAATCGTATCCTACACGTGTCATAGTCGTGTCCTTCATGTGTCCTAAAAATAAAAAAATAACAAGACACGTGTCCAATCGTGTCGGACACATATCAGACCGTATCGGACACGTGTCAGTGTCCAAAAAATGTCCGACATGGATACTCCACTTTATTTGAAATGTCCGTGCTTCATATGTTATAATTAAATAAAAATAAATCAAATAATTCTAATTTCATTTATACATATACAAAACGTTTGTATTATAGTAAGAGCTTTTACAATTTCAACCTTTCATTTGTTTACTTACTAAGCACATAACAAAAAATTAAATTTGAATCGAATATAATTAAAACCCTATCAAACTAATTAAATTTTAATTTCAAACCAAATCAAATCGAATTATGTAAATATTTAGGTACTGTTTGAATTTTTACAAATTTTTAAATCGAGAATTGAATCTAATATCACAAATATATGTATGTATATAAAATGTATGATAAATAAAAATTAATTTTTATATATAAATTAAAAAGTATATCACATCGTATATGATTATTTTTATTGAATATGTAATAAATTATAATTAAATGTAATCAATTTAGTTGAAATTTGAATATTAAATACTTACTAATGCTAATTTAATAAAGAATATTAAATATATGTTAAAACATATATCTGCACTATAGATAAATTGATTGTGTAATTTATACTTTTACATTAGTTTTTTATTTTGCAATTGTATAAAATTAATTATGATTTTTCTTATATAAAAAATAATAAATATTTAGCATTAAAAGTATTTAAAATTTTTAATATCCAATTTAAACAATATATAACTAATCATTCCAATACTTCAATTTTCATATATACAATGAAAACTTTTAAAATTGAAACAATACTGAAAATTTTTATTTTAAAAAGGGAAAAAGTACAAATATCCCCTCGATGTTTTGACTTAATCGCAGATGAATCATTAATGTTTTTAGGGGTTCAATTACACACTTAACGTTATAAAATTGGACCATATAAGCACCCCTCTCCGTTTAGACACTAACAGCCATCTACATGGCTTGTGGGGCCTAGAAACATTAATGGTTCTTCTGCGATTAGGTCAAAACATCAAAGGGATATTTTCACATTTTCCCTATTTTATTATAACTTGATATATTTTTATATACTATTACTGTTTTTTGTTAATTTTAAATTATTTTATGTAAAAATAGTTTAAATAATTTCAATTTATATAATTATAAATACTATAAAATTAATTTCATAAAAAGTGGTTTATTTTTTATAGTGCAACACTTTAATATAAAAGAACATCAAGTTATAATGACAAAACACTATAATTTTTATATTTACAAAAAATGATGTTAGTTTAAAAAAAAAAAAGCACAATATTTTTCATATTTATGTAAATTTATATAAAATTTTCTAAATAAAGTACATTACTTTTTTTTAAAAAACAAAAAAAGCATAGAAAGTACCTAAACATAGCTGTTTGGTTTTATTTTTATAAAACAGTTTAATTTTAAATTAAAATTAAGTTATCCTGTTAGTATTTGTTTAGATAATTCAAAAATTATCCTACAACTATTTGTCTAGAATTTCTAAATTTACATAACATGAACTCTCAATAAAAGGACAATTCACTGTTTAAAGTTTAAAAAAGAAAACAAACACTTTTAAGCATAATAATTATTCAAAAAATTTAAAAAATAATATTGGGTAAATATGAGGTTGGGTGGAAAAATTAAAAAAAAAATATTTTGGAACAAACACTATAAATATTAAAAATATTTTAAAACAAACACTTAATATTTTTAAAATATTATCTTTATAAAAATAAAAATAAAACCAAACATCTATGTTTAGGTACTTTTTATACTTACTTTGTTTTAAAAAAAAGTAATGTACTTTATTTAAAAAATTTTATATAAATTTACAAAAAATGTGAAAAATAATGTGCTTTTTTTTTTAAACTAACATCATTTTTTGTAAATATAAAAATTATAGTGTTTTGTCATTATAACTTGATATATTTTATATTAAAGTGTTGCATTATAAAAAATAAATCACTTTTTATGAAATTAATTTTATAGTATTTATAA
>CATIWK010013832.1:0-31815 GCA_949634005.1 Mallotus japonicus | reverse complement strand
GAAAATGGAGGGTCTTCAAAAGCTTTGAAGGAGGAAAGGTATGAAAAGTAGTGGAGCATTGGTTGCAGCGTCCTCAATTTCTGCACTGCTTTATCATCAATTACCATATTATGTTGCGAGCTTTTCATTCGAGCATCTCTCTTTCTATTTTTGTCACTAATTATCAATTCAATTCTCATCTTTGAAGTTCCAGAGATCGTTTTGAAAAGCCCAAAGATTCTCAGCTTTTTTTTTTCTTTTAAGTCTTGCAGAAAGAAGAAAAAAAAGGTAAAACATGAAAAAAAAAACTGCCTTTTGCAGCATATGCTAATTTCTTCTTTTATTTCATCTAATTTTGTGTTTAATTAATCCATCCTCAATCTAATTTTTATTTTGTTTAGTTTAATTGAAATTTTCAGGTGATTAAAAGAAAAAAGAAGTTACCTAAATCTACAGCAACCATGTTTTCCTTTGAAATGAACGACTGCAAGAGGGAGTTAATTTTAATTTTCTTGATTTTTTTCTTTTGTTGTTTTTTTTTTACTGTGAAAAACTGTTTGGCTCCCTGTTATTTGAGAAATTGTTATGCAATTTTCACAAGCTACCAAACTGACTATCATTTATTTTTATTGTTGTGGTCGTTATTTTGATTTGTGAATCTGATCTCTTAAAGAAAAGACTATAAGTATGATATTATTCTCATCTACCATTGTTTGTTCGTAGCGTTTCGAAAGTCTAGAAAGATAATAATTGAGTTCAATTCTGTTCTACTTGCTCAATTCCCATACTTAAGAAAGGTTATAATTGCTAGAAACCATTTTTTTCGACTTAAAGTAGAACAAGGCATTCTCAAAGGAATGATTTAATTATTCCACAAGTCGTGATTTTACAAGAGCTCAATTTATCAATTATTCCCAACACAAAAACAAAAGTATTTTACTCCTTCATTTAAAGCTTTTGAAACCATGACATATCTAGAGTTACTGCATATGATTGATTGATCTTATTTGGTTGATTTCTATTATTGATGATGAAGAGCCTTTTTAATGTGGTGGTTCCAACAGTAATTTGCTTGTGGAGAGGGGGAAAGAAGAACTATACATCTTCCTCCCAGGGATATCTTGCATTGTTCTGTTGGTTGGTTTTTATATTCTGTGGATTTATTTCAGTTACAGTTGAGTAAAAAAATTATGGAAAATGAAGGGATTTGGCCTGTGCTTGAATTATTTTCATTGTGCTGCCATGAATACTGCAGGTCTTAAAAAAAAGAAAGAGTCATTTGATGGAAAATGAAGGGATTTGGCCTCTCCTTGAATTATTTCCATTGTACTGCCATGAATGTTGCAGATTTTGAAAGAAAAGAAATAGTCATTTGATAGGAATGTGGGTGGAGAAGAATTTGAAGTGTTTTAGCAAACAAAGCAAGAAAGGGCTGTCACATGTGTTGATGAAATAGATAAGAAAACAAAGCGGCATGAGGCTGTTGTTTTTTTAGTTGGACTCTTGGAAGACATGTTGAACTTCCACCTGCCATGAATGCTGGAAAATCTATTGCTGCAGGTTGGAGATATTGAAGGTGATATTCGTTCAACAAAGCGATTAAAAAGGTTATTTTCTGATGGTTTGCAAGATATGGTCAGTGGGGAGGAGATTTTTTTGTATGGTTCAACAACAAACAGTACAGAATCAGCACAGGTTGTTTATTATTTCCCCTTTATATTTCCAGGTAGAATATTGTAAAATTAGGGAGGAATAAGATAACTTCTCCTCAAAGAGGGTATGTGCTCTGCAGAACTGTATATCCTCAACTAAAATATTTCAATCCATATCATATGATATGACAAAATTTTTTTTTTATCACAACCTATCTTTTTTATTTGGGTTTGGGATTAGAATATTTTGTAGTAACAAATATAAACAAAATGTCTACAACTGCTACAACTTTGTCGTGTTTGGATGTATGATTTAGATAGTGACAAATCTGTTTTTTTTTTTTCATGTTTTATATTGTTAATTATTCCATCCCAAGGACCTTTTAAACATTATTGGTAGAATGATTAGCAATTTGTCTTTTGCAAGGAATGGAAATTATAATTAGAGGTCTGGTGATGGGTATCTCCCTTGAAATGGGGGTACTGAAATGAGGTATCATTTATTGCCACATTCATTGGAAACAAAGTTTGTGGAAGATGACTTCTCCTGTTATTCACTGATGAATGGCTTCAAGAAGAGCCATGATCTGGAAAAGAATATATATATTATATGGTTTAGTAAGATGAGATTCTGATTTCTCTCACTGCCTTTTGGTTAGTTTTGAAGGAACAAAAGGGTAGGGCGTTTGAGAGAGCAATAACTTGCAGTTGCAGCTACTTAAGAAACTTTTGTCTTTGGCATCCGGAGATTTTTAAAATTTTCTATAATGCTTTTGTTGCAATTTTTTTTTAATCCCTCTCCCATGCATAACCTCCTTTGTTATGTACTTAGATTATGGTTCCTTTTTGCTATGTTTAACACAATAACTTCTATTCTCTCTCATTTTCAGGATTAGTTGGATTCTCAATTGTGTCTTTTGTTTGTAACACTTACCTTTTATCTCCCCTTTTATTATTACTTTCCCAGATGCATAAGTCCTTCTCATTTGTAGTGAGGGATTAATTGATCAATGTTGGCCCTCTGAAAGACTTTTCATATGGTATGAGGAGTAATTATGATGCAAATGCAACTGGAATTGCAAAACAAAGCAATTATGACATGGTCAGTTAGGCCTGTTGGATTGCTATATTTTTAGCTCTCTGTGTTAATTTTGTAAGATCGTCATAAGTTTAGAAAAGTGAAACGATGCTAAAAGTTGTAATTTTGACTTAAAAACATGTGTTGTTGGTCATTTCACAAGTCTGGCTGCCGCTACTCGCTCATGTTACTTAAGGATCTGTTTCTTTTGTGGAACATAATTTTTTTTAGGGAAGTGCTTTGCTATATTTTATTGCAACTTTCAATCAATTGGAATAGGTTTTTAACCGACAGAAAGTTGCAAATCTGGAAATTTCACAAGAAGCATTTTCTATTTGACTGAGTGGATTTTGGTTAAACAATTTCCATGACTGCACCACGTATCAGAAAATTTGGAAAACAGTTTCAGCTTCAAAAAACTAATTAATTCCAATATATTATTATATATAACTTTATTTCATATTTTACAATAAAAATATTATTTATAAAAATTATTCTTTCACGCATCGTGCGAGCCACGCGCTAGTACTGTATAATGAATGAGTTTATATGTTTAAATGAGTTTATAATTCATAGCTGCATAGTGCATGCACTAAAATTATTGTAATTATTTCATGTGCATATTTTTTACAGTCACATAAATAAAAAAATCAAGAAAATTCCAACTTCAGCCACGCGCTCGTAGAACGTGGACAACCCAACAGTATTCCATCAAAATGCTCACAAAAAATATGCATCACCAGCATTAGTTGCCAGTGCCACACACTGGCAGTTCTCCAATACGACTACACACTTGCAGTTGTTCTAATACGTGTAGGATTGCAAATAATTTGAGGGAGCTCCACAAAAAAGCTGCATTTATTTTCACAATTTCTTTTATAAAAATCCAAATGAAAAAAAAAATTGATAATTGTAAAGAACATTTTAAAATATTTAATTAAAATTTTATTACTAACATTATCTGTTAAAATGACTAAAATACCCTCATTACAAGAATAACTTTCTATTTAAAAGAGTATTTTTTAATCAATGAAATTTATAAACTATTCATTTGAAGTAGGTGGCACCCTTGATATCTCTTTCCATTAAAGTTCAAAAAATAAATTATTTACTTGAATCAAACACATTTCATTAATAAAATTTTATTTGAAAATGAATTATATTAAGAATTTATTTGAAAATGAAATGTATAATTTGATGGAATTGAACTAAATATAAGTAAAAAAAATTATTGTCAGTAATTCATAAAATTAATTTTCAAACTATTTAATTTTGTTTACATATTATGATTAATAAATATTTAAGTTATTTACAATTTTTATTGTTAGATATAATTTATTTTAATATTTTTATTTATTTTTCATGCTCTTTAATATAGGAATATTCTACAGTTACTTTATTTTTAATACTTTATTTTTACTTTGTATCTATTACCATAGGATAAATATGCTTTCCATTATCCACGGTAATTATAAATAAAGTAAAATTTATTTTAAAAAAAATAAAATAAGTATAAAATGCACCTTTAATATATAAAATTTGTTGCTGAGGAGGCCTAGCTTGGATGGCTAAGGCGGAGGCTCTGGGACATTCAAATCCTGGCAAAATCCTGGCTTTGCCAGGTTTGAAGCAATTAAAAATATCCCCCTCCTCTACTAACAAACTAACAGTCATGACCTTATGAGATACTAACCAACGATACTGATAATATATATATATATATATAATTTGTTCGTTTTCCTTCTTTATTATCATTGTTTAATATTAAAAATAATAAATTATTTTTTTAATTTTAAGGTAAATTTTAATTTAGGGATAATTACATTTTTGGTGTTCAAATTTTTCAATTTTTGCTATTTTAGTGTCTAATCTTTTTTTTTTTTGCAATCAAGTGTCTGAACTTTTGAAAAGCATACCAATGTAGTGTCTTCAGCCTACTGGATGCTGAGTCAGATCAAACTGAACCCACTTTTTATCCCAATTATTAGTCATGTCATATGCCATGTGTATTGCATTATTTAAAGGACAAAAATACCCTTATTAAATATTATGAATTGACAAAAATAACCTCAATAGTAACTTCTGCAGCAGACATAGCAGACATGAATGGTGACTAAATAAGGATAATTTTGTCCTTTAAATAATGCAACACATATGACAAATGATATGATTAATGACTGAGATAAAAGTGGATCCTGTTTGATCTGACTGAGCACCCAGTCAGCATCAAATCAGCCGAAGACACTACATTGGTATGCTTTTCAAAAGATCCGACACTTGATTGTAAAAAAAAAAAAAATTAGACACTCAAATAGAAAAAACAGAAAAGTTCAGACACTAAAAATATAATTATCCTTTAATTTATCAAAGCAAGGTTGTAGCTTTTTTTTTTTTTTTGAACAACAAGCAAGGTTGTAGCTTGTGAAGTGATTATGAGCAAGAAATAGGAGGAAGCAGCACGCGTGAAAACATGCAAGTGAAACTAAAAGAAAATTATAAAAAAAACTTATCTGTTTAAAACCTTTTTCCCCTCCAATTCTAACTGACCCTGCAACTGTCATCTCCCACCATTCCTCCTTCTCCTCCTCCTCCTCCTCCTACCTTTCCCCACTTCCACTTACTTCCACAACTCATCTTTCAATTCTTTTCTCTGGCCATTTTCTTCTTCACAACTCCCCAGCTGACACTTCTGCAAGCAAGAGAGGATTAATTACTTACTACTGCTTCACTTGAGCGACTTAAAATGGATCATGGGGACACTGCAGCTTTGGCTCCGGTTGAAACACAGGCGATGGCTTCCATGAAAAAGAAGGCTGCTGTTTCCAGGAGTTGGATATCGCTGGACAACAATGGCCGGAGTAGTATTCTTGATGTGGATAAGTACGCTATTATGCGTAGAGTTCAGATTCACGCTAGAGATCTTAGAATTCTTGATCCTCTTTTATCATACCCTTCTGCTATTTTAGGCAGAGAACGAGTTATTGTCCTCAATTTGGAGGTCATTTCTTTGTTCTCATATTTCTTGTGTTCCCCTTTTTATATATCTGTCCTTCTGCTGCTAATTTTGGGTCTTCTTTTTGGCTTCAGCATATCAAAGCTATAATCACAGCGGAAGAGGTAATTAAGTTACTAATTTACTATAATTGTAGTTGTTTCTTTTCTTGAATAAAATTGAGCTCCAGCTGGGTTTCCAATGAGCCGTGTTTCTTAAGGCTTGATTTATTATAATAGGTATTGCTCAGAGATCCATTGGATGAAAATGTGATTCCTATTGTTGAGGAACTTCAAAGAAGATTGCCTCTTGTGTATGTCACTACTAGCCAAGCTCAAGGTGAAGAAGAAGACCTCCCTGGGGTGCGAAAAGATGTCGATACAGGCGAAGAGAATGGTATGTCCCCTTTACAGGCATAGCTGTTGGTTCTTTGGTATACTAAAATATTGAGAAAATTCACTTTGGTTATTGATCATATTTCATATATGGGTTGTGAAATGTAGAATTTCCATTTGAATTCAGAGCATTAGAAGTTGCACTAGAAGCCATTTGTAGTTTTCTTGATGCACGTACTCGAGAACTAGAGACTGATGCTTATCCAGCTTTAGATGAGCTGACCTCTAAGGTAAAATACCTGATTTAATGCTGTCATTGCAGCTACTTTGACTGCACTGCGCCAATTTTATGTCATCAACTCTAGTCCAGTCTCTTGCAGTTTAGGAACAGATTATCAAGTTGTACTATTACTAGTATACCATTTATTAACTCACTGGAATTGCTCCCACACTTCTATCAAATTGCAATCTTGTTGTGCAGATTAGCAGTCTTAATCTTGACCGGGTGCGTAAACTGAAGAGTTCTATGACAAGGTTGACAAATCGGGTTCAAAAGGTAGGCCTATATCTCTGTGGCACCTAGAATCTTACCTGTGAATTGAAGTCCTTTTTCTTTTCACATAAGCTGCTTATTGGAAAAATATCATTTGCTTTAAGGATTTCTAGTTAGTTTCTGAACTTTCTCAACATAGATATAGTTAGTTATTGTACTATAACACGCATGTCGATAAATTCCTAAAGTTTAAGGGTTGCAATATGCTATGGAAATGAATCAATAACAAAGTTAGACTTCCACTTGTCGAATACATTTTCCAGATTAGTGATGAACTCGAGCAACTTCTGGATGACGATGACGATATGGCAGACCTTTACTTATCAAGAAAGTTAGCTAGTTCTTCGCCTGTTAGTAGTGCAGGTGCTCCTCCCAATTGGTTTCTTAGTTCTCCTACTATAGGTTCAAAGATATCGAGGACAAGTAGAGCTAGTGCAGCAACAATGCAAGGAGAACATGATGTTGAGGAACTTGAAATGTTGCTTGAGGTTGTGAATTGTTATTCATGTGCTGTATTGACCTATCTAATTCACTCAAAAGTCTAACCTGGATTTCTTGGCAGGCTTATTTCATGCAGATTGATGGCACATTGAACAAATTAAACACGGTAGGCAACAAACTTCTTTTGCAAATAAATTTATGTTTTTTAAAGATATAAAATGAATCAGGGGAAGTTTGCTTTTAATTAGATTCTAAATTGCACAGAATTGACTTCAGCTGGTTTTGCAGAAGACAAATCTATAATATTGCTGCTGTTATAGCATGTTGTTCTGATGCATTTCATAATCTTTTTGTCTTACCAGCTGCGTGAATACATTGATGACACAGAGGATTATATCAATATCCAGGTATACAAATAGTTACTCATTGCTGAAGGTCTTTAATAGTTTTGCAGTTTCTATCAATTTAGCTTGAAAATTCTCAAAGGCAATATGTAAATATCACCCTAAAAGTTCTAATGCTTTATCTTGATTCAGCTTGATAATCATCGAAATCAACTCATTCAGGTACAACCTTGGAATCTAATCTGTAATCTATTTCAATATTTGAATCAAATGCTTAAAATAGTTGACAACTTTTTTGTTTTTGAAATTTTTGTGGCAGCTAGAGCTCTTCCTGTGTTCAGGAACTGTGTGTTTGTCTATATATTCCTTGGTGGCAGCAATCTTTGGCATGAATTTGCCGTATACATGGAAGAACGGTCATGGTTACATATTTAAGTGGGTACGTGTGTAATGCTTCACCTTCAAACCAAAAGAACATTTTTATCAGATGGAGAACTTAACGAAGATAGTTTTTTTCCCTGGTACTAAAATGTTGCCTGTAATTTTAGGTGGTGATCGTCACAAGTATAATATGTGCAACCCTGTTTGCATCAATAATTTCATATGCTCGATACAAAGGTCTTGTTGGGTCATGAAAATTGATACATATGTACATAATATAAACCAGCAGAGAGAAAGAAGTGATACAGGACAAACCTTCAACAGCTGGATCAGCAAACTCAGGTGCCAATTAAGACCAACAAAAAAAAAAAAAAAAAAATTATGAAGTCATGCCATATCATCTAGTATCATTTTCATGTAGAAAACTATTGAATCAGATGGGTCCTCATGTAATTAGTCACTGAATTCATCCACAAAGTGCAATAAAGCCTAAATATAGGCATGTGGGTATAAGCTAAATCCAAGAATTATTGCTGTTATTTTGTAATGACAAGGCAGGTAAGGTTCAATTTATGGTGTGTACAGACAGCTAGTCAGCTACTACATTTGACATTAGCAGGTGATATGTCCTACTGCTGGGGGCCAGTTCAATTGGCTTCCATGCAGATTGCACAAGGCCAGGCAGGTCCCCCCCAATCAAGCACTCTTGCAAAAAGAGGAGCATGCGGCCATTGATTACTAATATTTATACATATATTTGATCATCTTAACATGTTTTTCAACAATTTTATTTTTTTTTCTAAGATGTTCATGTTCTCCATATCTTTTATAGCAATTCATTTTGTTACATAATGATTGCTTCTGTGGATTCATTAGAAATAATTTGGACAAATATTCAGCAATTGCAATTATGCTGTCTAAGAGAAACCACCTAGCAGAGTTTGCACGTATGAGTAAACTAAGCTTGCTTTTCACTTAGTGTTGCAAGCCAGTTCACTATAGCACTGTTTTTTACCAAATCGATTTCACAAATCAGGACGACATGATTCCAATCCTGCACTAAATTAACGTTTTTGGAAAAAAGTAATTATTAGACCATTTTTTGCAGGTTCAATATATAACAATAAAAAAAATAGAAATACACACCATTTCTTAACCGTATATATCCGAAAATGAGTAGATTTATGGAGGCATGATTGGATTGAGATCATGTAAAACTAGTTACATATAAAATCAGACGGGTGCAATAGTGTACCCCAAGCAAGCATCATACTGGTAGGTAAAAATAATGAAATGGGTGAATGAATTATGAATCCTCTTTTCACTGCATTTATTTTCCTGTCCATCAAACTTTCAAAATGCATTGTCTGTTGGTAACCATGTGAAACATGAGATCAGCATCAGAGAGTGATGCTCCAAGATTTCCAAACTTAGAATCCAAATACAATAGTCCAAGTGAAACCTGAAATCAGCAGCAGGAGGATGCTTGCGGGCGTTGGGTCCTTTCTAGTGTCTTTTTTAGTTTCTGATCCAAGAAAAGAAGAAAAAGCGTAATAATTGGAAATGGGGATTCACATAACGCTTCTGAATTTGCTAGCAATATCAAGTATCAATTGATGGTAGTTCACACGACAATGTGCCGCATACTTGGTGCTATAACTATGATAATACCAATGCCATAGGCCTAATAAATCATTTTAAAAATTTATTTTTTTTATAATCTGATTTAATCCTAGTAGAACTATAAGAGTAACAAAAATCTCCTAATAACTTATTTGACGCGATTATACACATCAAAATTTAAATTCAAAACCTCGCTTATAAGAACAGTCACTATCAGATAATTCTAAAGATTGTTGGTTAAAAAAGTCATTTTTAAAAACAAAAATTATATTATTTCTCAGTAATATAAATTAAAGAATTATAAACTAAATACTACACTATATATATAGGCAAACCCTTCCCTCATATATTTTCTTCACATATATATATATATATATATATATATATATATATTGTAAACTGAATCAAGAAATACTTAATCATATCAATGGGCCCCAAAATTATGTTAATTTGGTGTACGATTTTTGACTTTGCCTGTCAATTTGCTTTGTTATGTGGATGGAACAACATTTCTTTTTTTTTAAATCATCTTTAATTTTTTTTTTGAAAGAAAAATTCATCTTTATTTTATAATACTTAAAAGGAAACAAATTAATTAACTAATAATTAATTAGCTTTTGTTTACTGGCCTGTCTTCCATATGAAGTTTACAAACAACAACATCCCACCAAAGTAAAGAATATCTTTTTTTTTCTTTTTCTTTTGAGAATATTCCAACATTCGAAACTTGCATATCTTCACCAATTAAAATTTTTCTCTAATTTTAATTTGTGTTATAGTTACAATTTATTAATCAAAGTATTTAATTAAATTACAATGAAGTTATCATCATAATTAATACAATTCAATATATTTTATACCTGGGTTGTTGAAAAAAATCATTATACATTAAGTTATCCTAACTTTTAATTTCAAAAAATTAATTTAAAAATTTTTAAATTACTGACAATTCTATTATGTGGCATATTAATTAAGAGCTGAATAAGTCACTTTATATTTTAAAAAAAGTATATAAAACTATAAAAATAATAAAATTTATTTTTTTTCTTCAATTAACCCTTGGAAGCATTGGTATAAAAATTAAAAAAAAAATTACTATCAAAAGGTGCCCATAAATTAATCAAAATTTGAAAGCTAGAGACAATAAATCTAAATAATAGAGACATTACGTCCACAAGCAAGTGCAAATTATTATTGCGTTAAGTAATACATCAAGATCTGCTGTTAGAAGTATAGTGACTGAGCAAGAAGTCAATATTTATACTATTATAAAAATGCCTCTTCTTACCATATAAAAAAAAATTGATCTATTGATATTATAAAAAAAATTTAGTTTAAACTTTTATATTTATTATTCATCAATATTAATAAAAAAATTATAATTTTTATGATTTAAAAAGACAATTATTTATTATATGATCCATAGAACCTTCATTAAATAGAAAAAAATATATAAATCACTAATTTAAATTTATAACATATAATTTATTTTAGTCGGAAAAAAGGAGATAAAAATCAAATCATTGACCTATTGACGCTTTAAAATAAGTTATATCATTACACTACTCAACTTTTAACAGTTCATAACATATCATTGTTTTATGATAGAATATAGGGATAAGTACAATTTTGATCTCTATGGTTTTATCTTTTGGCAAAACTAGTCATGTGGTTTTTTTTTTAAGTACTATGTGTTTTACATTTTTTTACACTTTAGTACTCTTCTAACTAATATCATCATTATTTTATAAGAAAAATTAATATAATATTAAATTTCAATGATAAATTTATTCTATATATGAATTACAATCAATCTACCCAATTGGTTGTTTTTAAAAATATTGTAAATTTATTTTAAAAATTATTTATTTTTATTCATAATTAAATTAAAAATACATCTAAATTTAATTTTTTGTGAGTTTATTGTAGTTAGGTGAATAATATATCACTCATTATATGATTTTAGCATTAAAAATGCATATTATTTTTATATTAAAGCATAAATTTTAAACAATATTCGTTAGAAGGGTACTAAAGTGTAAAAAAATGCGAAACACATGGTACTTAAAAACCAAAAACAAACAATAGGACTGTTTTTGCCAAACGGTAAAACCACAGGGACCAAAATTATACTTATTCTTAGAATATATTAAACAAATATGCACTTTAACATTATATTTTTATTTATAAAATTTTTGAATAAAAAAAAAGTGAATAGCTATATTAATTTTCAATGAGAGTTGCTACATGAGCTTTCATTCTCAGCAAAAAAATTTAATAAAATTATAGTTTAATTTAAAATATAAAAATCTAAATTAGTCAATGTTGCACCAATTTTGAAACCCAATAGAAAAAATACTTAAGAACATTACCATAGAATCTCTATTCTTATCCTATAATATTAGATAAACCCATAATTTAGCTTGAAAGTGGGGTACCAATCTTGAGACTAATGAAAAAAAATATATAATCAAAATGTAATTTACACTGTTGAATGAAGTATAAACGTTTCAAAAACCACCATTTTTAATTGATTAACTCTAACTTTTTTTATAGTTTGGTGTAGGGGTGTGCATCGGGCGAGTTCCGATCAAGTTTCAATTTTTTTCAAATTTCAAAACTGAACCAGCCGACCGAAATATTAGTTGGTTGTCGGTTGGGTTGGTCGGGTAACTGATAATAATAAAAGATTTCAAAGAAATGAAAAAACAAAGGCTCTTGAGTGGTGCAGTGGTTGTGTCATGACTCTCTTCCTTTATTTTGGTCTTCTCAACAAGAAAAGAATTAGAAAAAATTGAATAGGTTGTGAGATTCAAACAAACAACCTCACAATTGGTTATATAAATGGCTTACCACCTTACCACAAATGCTTTTATAGTACATTTTAGTTATAATATATATATATATATATTATAATAAAGTTTGATTTTTCGGTCAGGATGATTACCCGACCGAAATTTGTAAATCACCAAATATGTAATTTCGGACCGAATTTTCGGGTCAGTCAGGGTTTACACACCCCTAGTTTGGTGGAAGCACTTCAATCACTTAACTACCATCTTCAATATAGTTTTACTTTAGATACTTGATCATTTAATCACCATTACATGTTTATTTTTTATCTCAATTACTCATATTTAGAATCTATTAAACTTTTATTATTTCAATTTGATCTAAAAAGAATTATAAGGACAATAAAATTTTTTTATTAACTATTTATTTTAATATTATATATATTTAATTGGGTTAAAATTTTGTTACTACTGAAAAATATCTAAATAAAATATTTAATATATGTGTTATTTATTCATTTAATATTATGCACACACTAAATATAAATAAATTTTACTTTTAAAAAATTAGTATTAGAAAAAATTTATAATTATATATGAATAATATAAAAATATAATAATTAGACACTTGAATTTATCAATATTAAATTTATTTTTTCTTTTTAATCTTTATTGAAAAGAGAAAAATTAAAAAAAATAAAATAAGCAAGTATGGCCATAAATAAATTAGGACGTAAAAATAAATCCAGGTGTGTACCACGTTGAGCTGTGAACAAATAATAATTAATTAATTAAATCATATAATCCAAGGGAAAAAGTCCACGTAGCACGCCTTGCTATTGTGCACCTATGCACATTATAACGCACGCCCTTGCAGAACTCGCCGTCAGTTGCACGAAACACGCCATGGTGCACATATTCCTTTCACACGCACCGTTGGCGCACTTTATCCTTACCCTCGACCTTGAATCAATCTGATGCACTGGTCTAAACTATGTAATAATTTTTTTTCGCATTATTATAAAATAAAAAATAGATTAATTATACTGGTCCAAAAAAAAAAAAGATTAATTATTATTTTATTTAATATATATATATATATATTTGAAAAAAAAAAAAAAAAACTTTGCTTCATGTTATTATTTTTCTTCGACGACCCAAGCACAGGCCGTTTTGCCTATCTTTCTCTAGATTTAGATTCATACATAACATAAAGCTCTCTGTGTCCAAATCCAACAAAAACCCACGTCGATTCTCCTCAAAATCTTCATTACCCATATCTCCAAATCTCAAAACTCTAGTCTTTAGATCAAAAAGTTTTCAGTTTTCTATTCTTTATGTGCATATGTATGTATAGTCTTGTGTGTGTTCTTTGTGCTGCTTGCGGTGTCTAATGCAGATAACTACACAGACATGGACGTGAATCTTGCAAGCTTTTTTTCTTGAGGGTAGCACCGCATGCAGTTCTTTATTTGTAGATTAAGGAAGGGATTAGATACGTGGGTTTTGGGGGTTGTTTTGTTCATGAGAGTCTGTAACAGCTGAAGGAGAGAGAGGGATTTTGAAGAAGATAAAAAAGATGGCGAATCAAGTGGTGAAAGTGAAAAGAGAAACGATTGTAGCATGCATGACATGTCCTCTTTGCAACAAGTTACTGAAAGATGCCACCACCGTATCTGAATGTCTACATACGTGTTAGTTATTTCTCCATCTGAAAATTAAACTCTCACTCACTTTCCTCAACATCACAAGTTTTTTCTTGATTTTGATTCTTGTTTCTTGTATTTTGCATTATTGATGATAGTCTGGATTATGGGTTCGTTTCTTGTTTCTTGTTTCAAAGCCTTTTTTTTTTCTTTATCTTGATTTTGCCTTTGTTTTGTCTTTATTTTGACGTGGTCGTTTCGTAATTGTGCTGTAAGACTATGGGCACTTGGTACTTTCCCTGCTGACCGGCATCTCAGTTTCTCTCTTGATGCTAGAAGCAGAAGACCAGAAAGCTGAAGTATCAATGATTGCTTTAGAAAAGCTTTCTTGTTCCATTCTTTCCTTGGTGGGATCAATGTCGAATTTTAGGCCAACAAGCAGTTGTTTTTCTTCTTCTTTCGTGTTAATGTGTTATATTAACTGGGCACTTGCTATTATTGTATTGGCAGAGTTTTTGGTTGCCAGTTATGCTTACTAAGATCAGATATCAATGACTAAAATACAAAATTTTTTTTTTCAATAATATTCTTCAATTTCATGTTATGAGTAGGTGAAGAAATTTATATTACTCTAACCTCTATAAATTTCCACGGCACTCGCAAATTAATTACGTTTGGTGAAAGTCCACTCTTTAAGTTACTAAAATGAAATTGTTTTGATTCTTCTGTTTTCTTCTCAGTTTGCAGAAAATGCATATATAAGAAGATATCGGATGAGGGTGTAGAATGTTGTCCAATTTGCAATATTGATCTGGGTTGTGTTCCATTGGAGAAATTAAGGTACTATTCTTGTCCTTATCCGTTGGCTGTCTCTCTCTTTGCTGTAAGGTTGAACCATGTGTAACATGGACTGATTTACGTGCAAAAGTAATAATCTTTTAAGTGATAATTTTAAAGCATTGCAAGTTCTCATCTTACTGGGACGTGTTTCAAGCTTCTGTTTCATTTAACATGCGTGAGGCATATAAGACTTAACTACTACTAGCCTTTACCTTTATTTGTTGAATGCTTAATATATTTTCCATATTTATGCACTTGAGAATTTTTAGAGTGAATGTCATTATTCAGATTGGTCTCTGACATTTCAAAGCTGTTAGCATTATGAATTTTAGGCCTATGTTGATGCTTGTAACATGTTTGGTGATTGCTGAGGCCTCAAGGTTTCATCAATGAGACA
The DNA here is from genome assembly GCA_949634005.1 of Mallotus japonicus. Lineage (NCBI taxonomy): Eukaryota > Viridiplantae > Streptophyta > Magnoliopsida > Malpighiales > Euphorbiaceae > Mallotus > Mallotus japonicus. Next base: position 16,762 of record CATIWK010013832.1, on the reverse strand, counting down.
ATACTGTATAATGCTTGCAAATTTTGTCAAAACAAAGGGGATTATTTGTGCTCTGCTCTCCTACTGCGGTAATGGATCATAACATAATGTGTAGCAACAGTGTCGAATTTATATATCAAATTCACCTGAATTTCCTGACTGATCAACTGTTTTGTACTTCTTAGTAAGGGTAATGATAATATCTTGTGTGTTCATTAGGCATCTTCCATTCAGATTTCTTTTCAGCTAGGACTGTGAAGGTGACAGTTTATGCCATATATGCTGTTCTCTTCAACTTCCCTCCTCTCCCACATGAGGCTTGTTTTAAAGGACCAAGATTGCAAGACTTTGGGTTGAGGATTTTAAAAGTGAAAGCAGTGCACAAAAATATGATGATAGAATATTCTGATTAAACTGGTGGCATCTAATTCAAGTCTGATGAAACTCAGAAATTGTTTGTGGAAACACAGATGAAAGAAGCACCATGAGTGCACAGGCATTTACAAAGTTATTTCTGTTATTAAATTATTGCCTATTTGAGATTTTGTTTGCTATTACACAAGCAATAAACTAGAGTTGCTAGCAGTAAGCTACATATTTGCAGAAAAGGAGGGACAAGTGTGGAATTAAGTATATTTAGTTTGGGTCAAGAAACAACAGAATTCCTGGGAGATTCTCTTGTAACTTCTTTAGTACAGAATTTAAATTCCAGAAAATTGTGTTGGGTGCATAGGGCGCCAAAATCTACTTTCTTGGTTGGTGCTAAGACTTAATGATGCATTAGTCATAAGGGCCTACCTGAACAATTATTTGGTTAAAAGAATGCTGGTGGATGATGGAAGTGCAGTGAATGCCTTAACTTGGGAGGCTTTTCGAGCTATGGGAGGTTTCGTAGTTGATTTAAAGCTTGTCTCTTAAACTTTCAAAAATACATGGCTGAGAACATAGCCATTTGCTGAATTTGCACACCAGATACTTTTGATTAGCTTGTTTGGATGCTAGAACATGACCGTTATACCTAATACACGGTTTATGATGTTGTGGCTACTGTTCTGTAATGTCGAAGATAACCAGGAATTCTGCTTGTAAACCCTTTTGTATATATGAGCTGGGGATGATGGGGTAGATATTGATCAGATGCGAATACATCACTTGTATTTTAAACTTTCATGAAATGCAGTTTTTTGGTCATCTGAAAGTTATAATAACGCGCATTTCATTTTTCTGTATGAAATTTTCTGTCTGTAAATCTTGTTGAATTGAATTATATCATTGATATGTGAAATATCAGGCCAGACCACAATTTGCAAGATGTGAGGTCCAAGATTTTCCCTTTCAAAAGAAGAAAGGTAGAGGCACCGGAAGTTACACCTTCAGTTATATTACCAGTAAGAAGGAAGGAGAGATCACTTTCATCACTTGTGGTCAATGCTCCCAAAGTATCAAACCAGACCACGACAACTGGGAGAAGAACAAAACCTGTTCCAAGAAAAGCTACTGCTTTACGAAATTCTGGCTTTCCTATTGAGAAACGCATTAAAAAGGAGGAACATCATGGAGATGACCATCTTGATAACTCAAATTCGCCTGAAACTGGAAAGAAGTTCAATCAGAATGCAAAGCAGGTAATAGAAGTCAACATATCTTTTTTTTTTAGTGCTTATGTTGACTTTATTTTCATGGGACTGCCAACATGTTACATTTTCTGACTGGTGCCTTGTGAAACTGTTGTGTGCTTGCTTCATATGATAAATATATTTCAGACATCTTGCTCATGCAGAATTCTTCATCTGCTGAGGCTAGTGAATCCGCTCTCAATAATGAAGCAGAAAATGGTGCTGAATCATGGGATGGGAAATCAGATCTCTGGCAACCATTAAATTGTCTAGTAGAAGTTGCAAACAGGACCAAGTCTTTCAAGTCCACACAAGTCTCTGATGCTAAAATAGAGTCTACAAATAGTCATGACAACGAACCTCAAGAGCGGAAAACAATATTTAGGGAAAACAAAGATAAAGTGAAAGTAGAGGATGAGAAGAATAACACTGATATGCCTTCAGAGTCAGCAGGACCCAAAAGAGTGCGTAGAATTCGCCGAAGAAAGGCTGCTGCTTTTGGGGATTCTGGTATTTCATCCCAAGCTGTGCTGGATGCTGCCAGTGCAATGCATGAGAAAAGAGCTGGTCCAGTTTGGTTTTCATTGGTAGCTTCAGAGGACCAGTGAGAATCACTTTCAACTTCTAAAAATATAGATTGTGCTGTTTTAAAATTTTCTTTTGGTGTTGTTAATGCTTATTTCATTTCATTTGTTTCAGGGAAGGAGATGCACCCTTGCCCCAAATTCGTGCAAATTACTTGAGAATAAAGTGAGTTTCTTTGGACTTCATTACTTGTTAACTTTTCTTTATAATTCCTGTTAATCTTTTGCAGATTTAATTTTGTTGCCTAGATTTTTAATTGCAAAGGTTACTCCAAAATAGTGATGCAACTTATAAATTTTAGTTATCAGGCTATATGACATTCATTTCTGAAGAGAACTTTCTGTCGCCCTCTACTAACCTGTCACCTGTTTGAATGACTTCGCCTTTTCCTTAGCTCCAGTCTAAACAAGTCGGTCACACTTCCTCTAGCAATAACTGCTGTTCTAGCACTTGGAAAATATAAATATAATCTCGTATCATGTCCCAAGTTGAGGTTACTTTATGCCTTCTTGCTACAAATTTCAGCATATCTCGATATCATTTGCATTATTTGTCTCTTTTATTTTCCTCATTTGAATAGAGTGTGACTGCCTTTTGTTGATGAATCATCTAAAGCCACCATATCTCTCTTATTCACTATTATAGACAGAGGTTTCTGTTACAGTTTGTCTTCAGAAAGTTCATTGTATTGCATGTTTTACTTGTTCATTTAAGGCAAAGATAGGGCAGGTTGCCTATATTGACAAGTATGCCTAATATTATGGCTTCTACAATCATTTGAATGTGTACAAATTTAGTTGCCTGTAAAATGAAGTCAATATTGAAGCCACAAAACTACCTGTTCTGGAAATGGTCTCAGCCTATGACTTTACAGCTGAATCTTTCTCTACCATGCTTATCTCCATCCCAATATTCAAATAACGTCATGAGTTTGTCATCTTTACACTAATTTTGGCTTCATTCGGTGTTTTTAGAAATAGTCAACTGCCTATTATGAATGAATGCAGTTGTTGGGGATATATGAACCCAACTAGTTAATTAGTATTCCCATGGACTTCCTGTGGAGATTTTCCACTGTTGATAATATGGTTTTGAATTAAATATTAGTATATGGTTTGTATTATCGGTTGTGTTTTTTTGCTTCTCATATATTATATGTTCGAGAACATTACTCTTTGAATAAAAGACAGCAATCAATTCAGTGGGAGTTTTTTCATGGCCTTCATTTCTGTGTGGCAGGGATGGAAATTTACCTGTTTCTTTTATCCAGCAATACCTGAAGCAGAAATTTGACCTTGCTAGTGAAGCAGAGGTGAGAAAATCTTTCACAAACATTCTCTTCTTAGATTATTTGTGGTTAGGAATTAACCTGCTGCTTTGGAAAAATTTCTGACTTTAAAGTAATCCTAAATTCACAATATATTATCTTATGAAACTGCAATTGCCATTGGCGTGAGGCTCATCTTTGCTTCTTAACAGTGCTAGTATGAGTGCACTTCTTTTGTTGGTCATGCATCCTGTTAGTCTTTGCGCAAAATCATGCATTTGCAGATCGTCCCTTGCCTTTCTCCCGTCTCCCTATCTCAAGAAAATCTAATTTTTGATGTTTTAAACTGTTAATAAGAATTCCTTCGATCAAATTCTCAAAAAAAAAAAAAAAAAAAAAAAACCGTTAATAAGAAAAAGAAAACAATTCCTTCGATCCTTTGAAAGATAATCATGTGCTTCCAGGCATCACATTTGTAGGTTTTCTTTTGGTTTCCTTGCAGGTTGAGATTAAATGTATGGGACAACCAGTACTGCCCTCATTATTGTTGTACAATTTAGTTGATTTATGGGTACAAACAACATCAACATCTGAACGAGTAACAGCAACCATAGGTTCTTCAGCAAAAGATTTTGTGATGGTGCTGGCCTATGCTCGGAAGGTCCCTGACCATGAGTAGTTTTTCTATCTGCATTTCTGCTCTATACCTCTTTACCATGTGCTCCTTTGAATCTCTGAATCTCTGGGGGATTTTCTCAGAGTCTATTAAGAGAATGCATTCAACCCCAAGAGTTAGTTTCTCTACAATACGTGCGGCAAGCTTTGCTGCAGGATTACTGGGAATGGAAGGTGCAGAATGTGATACTTTGCCACATTGCAATCATGTAATATTTGCAAGTACACAGCTGTTGAGATTAATTATTACATTTTTACAGACCATCTTATGAGAAACATTTGAAGATGTAGCAGCAGCTTTTTCAGCTGCAATGTTCCACGTGACTTGGATACTAAAAGAATCGTTACTCTTACAGTTAAATAATAAAACAACGTTCAATGTACTCCTTGATACGTATCTGTCCCGAATTTTGGTTGCTCAGGCGAATCTACTAGCTGAATGCCCTTAAAGCAATTGCTCCCTCAGATCCAAGAACTGAAAAGATACCACAAAAGTCCAAATGTCTAGGAATTTTTTTTGTTCCCCTGCTGAAAATCTTCCAATCTAAAGTTAGCAATAGATTAAAGAGTAAATTGCTATTTGCCCCATGTGTTTTGGCCTAATACACTATTTCATCATTGACATTTGAAAAAATATTTATTCATCCCTAACATTTGCAAATTCTTGCACTATTTCATCCTTGACAGAGGATTAATGAGTGTTAACTGTTGTAAATGTCAGGGATGAATAAATATTTTTTCAAATGTCAGGGATGAAATAGTGTATTAGGCCAAAACACAGGAGGCAAATAGCAATTTACCCTAGATTAAAATAAAAAACCACAAGCATTCTTTCTCAGTTTCCTTTCTCAACAGGTTCTCTACTTTTGGTGCCTCTCAAGGCCAATCTGTAGTTGCATATGCCAAGACATATGCAAGGAGAGCATTATATGATTGACAACTACTGTAGTTTTATACGGTCAAAATGAGACAAGAAAATTACGAGCTATGCTCTAAATTCCAGATGTTTTATTACCATATATCCTTGTTCTCTTAACATAGCACAGTTCCAACCAGTATTCATGACCCGTATAAACAAAATGGTGTAGAACACATTTTCGTTCAACATTGCCCTTCACCAAAGCATCTCAGAGTGTCAAACCCACCACACCCAACCCCACTGTCAACTAAAAGCTTGGCAGGGCAATGCGTGTGTTAAGTAATCTCAAATAATCAACGCATATCTATCTAATTGCATTTTTTTCATGCAAAGATATGGAATAAAAATGTCAATGAACGAGCTGCATGAACCATATAATTCCTTTTCCAGGCATCTCAAGCTAATGATAAAACTGAAAACAGTTGGTAACCATGACTCTGAAAGAATAACCACCAAAATAATATTAGGCTACAACAGGGTAAAAAGTTTTTTGACCATAGAAAAACGCTAAAAGATTTCACAAAAAAAAAACAAAGACAAACACTGAAAAATGCAAGACAGCTTTCGTGGAAAAATGTGGTGAGCATAAGCCGATAATCAAGGTATTTTGAAATACTACCTATAACCCGCATCAATGCCAAAACCATATCGTCTTATGCACTCCCAAAGATTTCAAACCACACAAAAAAATAACGAAAATTATCTGGAATCATTCCTCAAATCAGACACAAGATGATCTATAGATCAAAAACCCCCACCAGTGAACCTACTGATAGGAAAGGACCATGTGGAAACCCAGCTCAGTGCCTTCAGACAAAGACTGAGAAATAGAAGGAAAGCACTGGTGCATGGCCAACGACAGCAATAATGCTTCTTGCTCTCCAACTTTTCTCACTTGAAAGAATTTTCCTCACATGGGGCAAAAGTATTAATTAAAACACCAACTTTATACGAACAACCAGTTCCACCTAAAATCATAATGGATAGATCTTTTGGGGCGGTGCACTGTTCACACATTTAAGAAGATTCAAGCTAATTACAAATCTATATACACGTGGTTTTAGTTAGCGATTAGTGTGAGATATTTCTACAAGACCAAAAAAGGCAAGGCATAAACATAAAGAAAAGAGAAGAAATTAACACATTGCCCAACTATTTTCTTATGGGCGTATAGGAAGAGCACTATCAAACAAGAAGAATGCTGGATCCTTGAACATAGATCAAGAAAATTTTACAGGAACTTTGGCACCTAAAAACTTGAAGAAAACAACTAAAGGGTAAACGTGGAGAGAAGATGGACAAATAGAGCCAATTAAAAGCCACAAGTGAATATTTCATCTTCAAGATTCAGATAAATCATAAATATATATATGTAGTGGCATCATAACTACTACCTTCCATTAACAACCACACTTGAAAACAAACAAAGCATTGTGTGGTAAAGCAGCTACACAGCCTACATATGTGAACTGAATTCACAGTAGAAAAATTTACAAAACATATATACTTTGAAATCATTCAAAACAATACCAGAAAGAGCAAAAACAAAACATATTGTATCAATTAAAAATTCACCAGATAAAAATCGCTCCTTTACCACCAAAACTCAAATGCGAGTGTACCCAGTTCTCGTTGGGCTACCCACAACAGAAACCAACCCACCATCGCTAATTTCTTGTTCATCCAAGTACAAATCATCAGTTCCTCTAATAACAGCATGTACAACAACAATCGCAGCTCCAATTAGAATCGAAACCAACACATTTAACCAGACGTGAGTAAGAACCAACGCCACAATAGTAATAACGAAGAGGACGGCAAGAACCACACGATCATCGATCGTGCGGTGGAGCACGGTGACAGGTTGGTCGCGGAAGAAGTAAAGGAAGAACCAGGCGATGAAGATTGCTAAGAACACAATCATTGATAATGGGTGCCATAATAGGCTAAGGAACAGAACTAAGAGCATTATCAAAGCGTAATTTACTCTAAAGTAGCAGAGGTTGCGTTTTATGCGAGCTGTTGCCTCGCCGATTGAGTATGGGCGAGTGAAGGTGGAGAATTGGAATACTTCGCGCCATGGGCGTCGCGTGGTGAAGGAAGTGGTGGTTGCTGCTGTGGGTGTGGCGGTGACGGTGGCGCGAAATGGCAGAGACATCAGAAACAGAGAAAGTATCTCAAGCGAAGCCAAAGCAGAGCAAGGAGCGTTTCAAATCGTTTTGGTTTGATTGGATATTTGTTGGATAGAGAACAGCACGACGTCGTTTTGTTAGAGAATTAAGGAAAAATGGAAAATGACCTGACTGGGGATGCGATGGTTTAGATCTACGGGACAGGCGGGCTGGACCGTGCTGAACCATTTCAAGATGATGATTAATTAAATATAGGAAAAATTCATAATTTGGTCCCTAAATTTTCGCGTTTTATTTTATTAAGCCCTTAAATATTTATTGCATTTTAAAAAGCTCTTAAAAATTTATTTCTTATAACATTAAATCCTTTTTAAACGGTTCTAACGAGCCTAAGCAACATACTCTGTTTGTGCCGCGTAAATAAAAAGTGTCATCTTCATCTAAATCTCCAATGTCTTCTCCCTCGCCTCCTATCCATTCTGTGGACAATTTCGACGCCGAGTGCCACCTTCGTTATGCGAGGCTATTGAGGAGCTTCAATACCTTCAGCGCATGGCAGTTAATATCCTCCATGCGATCATCACTAATTAATTATACGTGGTGCATGCCACTGCCATTTTACTTTGTGCCTTTAAGTTTGCTAAAGGACGGTCCTGCAAAAAATGCCAATCATTGTAACATGAAATACAACTGCAGCTGACTATAAGAAAATAAGCATATATTCAACCACTTCCCACTTCATTCTTTTTGCCGAAAAACTATTAGAAGGAAAAATTTGTGCTATGCCCATGTACCAATCAAATTAATGACAATATCTTGCATTTCCATATTGCCCTCAAAGGATTCTTGAGTTCTCTATGAAATACAGAAACCTCAAATCTTTAACATGGCACAGGATTAAGATGCAGTTGACTTATTAGAAGAATAATGTAATTCTCAACCTCTACCATTCTAAAGTCCAACAGGCAATTCATTTATCATGAATAAAGAGATCAACCAAGGCCAGTTGTAAAATAAATGTCTTATTTTGCACTTAAAAATTCAAAAGCTCTTATATTGTGTGTCATCAATCTACAAAAAGTATTTGCGTTTCCCATTGTCTGTTTAAGGTTGTTCCCACGCTTAATGGGGATAGTTAAACACCTTCCTTGGTAAGCAATGTAACAAGAGGTTTGCTCTCTCATGGAAACTTGGTGGATAGGTCTTCATGAATGTTTGTAAAATAGGAGTAGCTTCAGCTGCAATCATTGCTTGAGATTTTTCAATTTCTATTGACAGTTGACACAGTAGACCATGATTGTTAAAAGTAAAAAAATTTCTTATAAGAAAATGCATATGGTTTCCAATACGAATTCTTAAGTGCATTTATTAAGTAGGGGATACGCAAGGTAGCTGCTTCAGAAACATGGAGCTTAGAAAAGTTTGTAAATATGACACTCAAAGTTCTCAAGACTTGTACATTAATGGTTGCTACTTTATCGGTGTCAAAATTGAGGGAGGAGAAATTAGGGATTTAGATAAATATGACATTTTTTTAAGTGATGCAAACGGAGCGTACTGCTTACATTGGTGAGAATCATCAAAAAAGGGTTTAATGTTATTTGAAATAAATATTTAAGGGATTTTTAAAATTTAACATATGTTTAAGGACTCAGTAGAATAAATGTAAAAATTTAAGGGTCAATTTATAGATTTTTCCTTAAATATGAGTAGTTGGGCTAATTTTTTTTTGTTGCTGCTAAGAGCTTTATTTTAGACATGAGAAATGAATGGATTGACCTAAGTCAAATTCAGATAAAGATTTTCAAATAGCTTATTTAGTGATAAATATAATTAAGAGGAGTAATGATGGAAAAAAATATTGTAGGCGGCGGGGTTTAGCGCTCGTCCAAGCGTTGGCAACCACGGCACTGTGTCGGGCTTTCGGTCCACGTGAGAAATACGAAACAGGTCCAAGCCTGCTCGAAGATGGAGTCGCCACCCGGATGAAAACCGGGACACTTATACGGCAACTGGATTCCGCGGAGGTTCCCAGAAGCCGTCATCAGAGAACGGGTTCGGAAACTGAGTATGAACGTTTGAATGTCCACCCGATCTTGCGATCGGCCTCCGTTTGTGTTCATGGTTTATTATCTTTTGATTACTCGGTTGTTTCTTTTATTTACATGTGAATTGGCTTGCCGTTCATTCAATGGTCCAATTTTACATTAAGTTCAAGTTTGCACATTATCCAGGTTCATGCATATTAATCCCGTTGCTCATGAAAAGTAAACTCAATGTACACTCATGCATTCAAATAAACAGGAAAGGGATTAGGGATTACATCACTTTACAGGAACGATTTAGTGATTCTACCTCTCAAGAACTAATTAATACAAATTAGTGATTCAAGAATCACTCTTACGAATTCCTGCAAGACAAATGTTCACCTTTTCCCACAAACCGGGAACTCGGTTGATTAGCTATAAACACAAGCAAGGATTCAAACACCCAACACATGTACACAAAACACATAATGAATATGATACTTCTATTCATATAACACAAGGAATTAATGAAAACATGCATAAACACGTACGTATATCAACATAAAATGAAAATTAACACATGCAAAGTCTACACAAAACACATAGCATGCTAAACATGCAAAAGAGCGAACAAACACCATGCAGGAAGCGAAACAGGGCATCCATCGCCCTGTTCAGGTGGCAATCGCCACTTGGCTCCCTGGTCAAGTGGCAATCGCCTGGTGGCAAGAGGCGGTCGCCTCCTTAACAGGGCGAACCAGGCCCTGCTGCACACCAAGCTTACTTCTACACTAAGAAAAGATACATGCATTCATCTGAAGCTCTAAACTACTCTTAAAACTCGATAAATCACATCATAAACATGCTAAATCACATAGAAATTACATTTATATCATGTTATAGCAAAAATTTCAAGAAATGAATCAACTAAGATTTGATGCTTAAACACTTAAAGAACAAGTGAGGAAATTTACTAAAATGAAGCTTTTCCAAAGTGATTTGCCCTCAGAGATTGAATGAGAGCTTTGATATTAGCTCTGATGTAAGAGAACTCCTCTTTTTCCTTAAGAAATCCACTTCTAGCTTTGGTTTCCCTCTTTCTCTTCTAAAGAAACACCCTTTTCTTGATCCTCAAAGCTCCTTTCTTTTCTTTTTCTTTCCCTAGTTTCTCTTCTTTTTCTTTCTAAAAAAAACCAGTTCCCTCCCAAGAATCAGATCCCTCTTATCTCTTTCCTTCTCTTCCCTCTTAAACCCCTCAACCAACCACCCATCACTTCCTCACCTTTCCCTCTTCCCTAAGCCCCTTCCCCTCCACTCAAAACTCTCTCAAAAGACGGAGTTTTGCTTGCTGGAGCAGAGAATTCGGCCTGGGGACCCATTTCTTCCTCCATAAATGCTGCATTTAATGTAGCATGCAAGTGGTGGGCCAAGAGGCGACCGCCTCCTCGAGGAGGCGATCGCCTCCTGGCCAAGGGGCGATCGCCTCCTGGGCCCGGGCCTGGATGGGCAGGGCAGGTTTGGTGCTTTGGGCTCGGGTATGGCGGGCCAGACTCTTCTAAGTGGATTCTCAAGTGATTTTTGGACTTCTTCTTGCATTCAAGTCTCGTTCTCATCATCGGGCTTGTTGCGGGCCAGCAAAGCCAAGCAACCACAGTCCGTCCCCTATTACGGGCCGACCGGACCGGGTGTCTACAGTTTGCCCCTTGGATTTTCGAAAAACCGCACTCATGCATTCAAATTTTTTGAAAATACAACATGCAACAACACAAACAAAAACAATACACAACTAAATAAGAAGAATAACTACATACCTGATTCCCGAGCGTCACTCAAGAAGCAGATTCTTTAAACTGTATTGATACTGCAGTACTCGGGTTTTCCTACCCCGATACCTTACTCAAAGATCTAGACTCCCCTAGGGAACACAAACCTCGGGTTTTCCTGGCCCAGGCAATCATTCAAATGGTCCAGACTTCGGGTTTTCCTGGCTCGAACAGTCTACAAATGGGGAACATCGGAAACTCGTCAAGTCTGACTCACCATTTACGGGAAACTTTAATTGATACGGGAACTCGCTGTCATTTCCGGGTTTTCCTTGCCCTGACACTCCACTCAAATGATCTAGACTTCAGGTTTTCCTGGCCCGAACAGTCCTTCTATGATCGAGACTTCGGGAATACAAACCCGAACAATCCCTGACTGGCATCCCTTCAATTTTGATATGGGAATCTCATGCCTTTACCTGGGTTTCCAAGCCCAGGAGGCAGTCCCTTTTTCCTGATACGGGAATCTACGCCCGCTGCGTCGTCCTCGGGTTTTCCTTGCTCGAACAGACAGTCCTTTCAGTACTTTCGGTGCAGGAATCTCACGCCTTCATACTCGGGTTTCCTAGCCCAAGCGACAGTCCCTGAACTCTGATGCTTCGATAAGATAACCCTGTGCTGATGCTTCGATCAGTCAACCCTTCGTTGATGCTTTGATCAGACAACTCCCTACTGATGCTTCGATCAGACAACTTGCAACCAACATCGGAAATTCATACAATTAACACCTCGTTTCGGGGCTTCGCTCGACCCAAATGAACTGTTCAACCACTCTGAAAGAAAACTTCTCAACTCTATCACCAATAATTTTCGGGACTCACCCGACCAAACTCTCAACTTTCAATAAAATAAATCTCAGGATTCACCCGACATAAAACACATGCTTTCATATCATCATCATCATCATCATTTTTCACTAATTTTTTTTATTATTACTGTAAATAGTAGAAAAACCTTTCATTCTTCATTCTTTCTTTTCCTTTCTCTTTTCTTTTTCTTTTCTTTTCCCTTTCCCGCGCAAACCAAACTTCAACTATGGGTGATGACAGAACTCCTCCTCTACCCGCATGGGATCGCATTCCTCCTCCTGCCCTTGCCCTGCGAAACCTCGGCTTCACCAGGGGCGATACGGTTCCTCTTCTCGCGGACATGAGGAATCATATTTGCACTTTAGCCTATGGAGAGGTTAGTACCCATTTTTCTCTCATTTTTTCTGCAAAAAAACTATGGGTTAGTGATAGCAATCGTTTAATTATCACTTGTGATTAGGAATATGGTCAAATGCATGATTAAAATTGAGAAACTGGATCATAATCGAGTGCAGGAGCGGTTATCACTCCGCAGAGGTGATCGCCTCTTCGAGGAGGCGATCGCCTCCTTGCCAAGAGGCGAACGCCTCTTGCTAAGAGGCGATCGTCTCCTACCACTAAGGAGACGAATGCTCCCTGACTAAGGGGCGATCGCCTCCCTTTCAAGAGGCAATCGCCTCTTGACCAGGGAAAAGCACATTCTGACTTCATTTTTCTGCATTTTTCAAAGTGCCTTATCAACTGTTTACTAATTTAACTTCCCTGATTTCAATTTGCAGCATGACGTGACAACCATCAAGGGTGCCGGAAACTTTCACGGAGCCCGATCTTTCTACTACGAGCTCACCGACGAGTAGAAGGACCGGATTCAGGAGACCGATTTCGAGGACTTCATACTCTGCTTAGCTGAGGAGCAGGGGAAGACAGACTACCACCCATTGCACGCTCTGATGGAGAGGTGGCTTGACACCACCCACACTTTTCACTTGCCCTTCGGGGAGTTGACTCTGGATCCCGTGTCCTTTGCTGATATCATGGGGGTTGCATGTGCAGGTGATCCTATCCCCTTCGACGTAAGCTTCTACCAGATGACCCCCGAGAAGCTGGCATACATCGATCGCCTCTTAGGCATGGTACCCGAGATGAAGGGGATGCACACCTTCAAGTATGAGTCGATCCGGAGCTTTTACACCCGAGAGCGGGTCTTGGAGATGGTCTCCCCTCGAGAGGTCGATCAGGTGGTGCGAGCATTCTTGCTCTTCTTCTCGGCACCACCCTCTTTGCTGATACCGCCAGCTCACTGGACCTCATGTTTTTGATGTCCGTGCGGGACTTGGACAGGTTGTCCTCATACGACTAGGGGAGCTGTGCTCTTGCGTATCTGTATAGGGATATGGATGAGCTCTCACACGGGGCTAAGAGGTTCTGCGGCTTCTGGCATGCCATTCTGGTGAGTTTCCTCTCATCTTTTCCCTTTGTCCTTTCAGATATAAGCTTGCTGATATTGACAATATTTTTTTGACAGATCTGTGACGCGAACGAGGAACAACTTTCCCGCTCTCAGCAGGTGGGGAGCCAGTCGCGTCCTGAAGAAGCACCTTACTCGAGTGCACATCCACCGCCAGCATTTGAACTCTTTGACGCATGAAGCGGTACCTGAAACACTTAGAAGTATATTAGTACTCATGTAAATTCATTTAACTTACTTGTCTATTTCTCTGTTTCCTGCAGATCAAGGCCTACTGGATGGGGCCTGAGGACAGGTGGAATGTAGAGATGACACGCTCTCGCCTTTTGGCTCAGAAGAGGGTTCTTCTCTGCAGGCCTTATTACCGGGTCTGGTATCTCGGTGAGCGGGTCCTGAACTGGCACCGAGGTGTTGGGGTGAGACGTGTCCCCAAGTCTCCTCCTAGCAGCATGCTATGGACTCATGAGCTGGAGGGTGTTGAGGTCGCTCAAGTGGTAGCTGGGGATGCAACTGTGGGGCATACTATTCGGCTTAAGAGCCAGTATCGGGAGTTCGTTCAGACCCACCTATTGCTCCGAGTACCTATGGCGGTTGGCTCTACCTCTCAGGTATGCATTCAACCCCCACTTCATTCTCTATTTCAGACCTTTGCTTTCTGACATGTTTTCTTCGCTTATAGGCCATAGCGACTGGACCTGAGCCTCGAGTTAGGCCGACAGCACAGACGAGGCCTCCTCAGAGAGCTCGCACAGACGAGGGTGGAGCTGGTACCTCAGCTGGGCCATCGTGGCCTGAGACTCCTCCAGTTAGAGTTTCAAATCTGGTTACAGGCCGCCTTGATCATACCCCTGACCCCCTGATTCGGTGCTGGGTCCCTCCTGGAGAGATGTCCCGCCTGTTCCTGACTCTGGACGATAGTCTGATACCTTCATCCTCTCCTGCTGGCACTAACTACGTAAGTCAAAATTCCATCTGCTTCTCACATCATTCTCATCATACTCCTTAGCTCAATAGCACTGACTTGAACTTCACTACAGATTCCTTTGGAACAAGGGTACTACATGTACCGGCTGATCGAGGCTCAGCGGGAGTACCTGATGGAGGTTTTTGAGCAGTGGAGGGTAAGCAGGATTCCCTTCACCTTCACAAGTATGCATGTATGCATGATTAACTAACCTTTGACATTGTTTGCGTAGGATCACAATGTGAGGCAATCTGAGAGGATTGCGCTTCTCGTGCGCCAGATGGATGCTCTTCAGATGGACAAAGAGGATGATGATGAGGACACTGAAGAGGCCGTTGGTAGAGGCGAGCAGCCTGTAGGTCCCCCTCATGCTGGAGACGATGCTGAGGAGGGAGAGGACTCAGACGGTGCAGAGTAGGACTCCTCTGTAGCATAGGACATTCTGAACATTTTGCTTCTGTCATAGCAATACATTTTTCATGTTGCAGCAGTTTGTTTTATACATTCGCATTTTATTCTACTGAATGCTCGCTAGTTTAATGCAATTGTTCACATTTTTACTATTTTCTTTGAATGCTCTGATGTGTGTGATCTCTAAACTGCTAAAATACATGTCATATAGCCGAAAATGCTCTGTTTTGCCCCTGAATTACTGTCCGTCGCCCTGGTAAGGGGGCGATCGCCTCCTGGCCATCTCAGCCTGCGTCCTGAAAGCCCTAATTCTGTAATTTCAGCCCTCATTTCCCCTCTTCGTCCTAAAACTTCATTTTCTCTCTCCAAAAACTCTATGAACTCCGAAAATGACTGAACGGAGCCTCAAGAAGCTACAATCACTGCTAAAGGGTCTAGACGGTGATTCATGGATCAAACTAACTCCTTCCCACTTGTTGCTCCTCAAAACTCTACATGCTAGGAGAATCAATTTTTCTTTTCTTCACTCCGTAGCTCAGTTCTGGGATCCTCAGAAACATGTTTTTCGGTTAAACTCGGTAGAATTATGCCCCCTGCTGGAAGAATTCGAAGCTATACTCGGTTTCAGCATGGATTCTACCTGTCGACTTGCGATTCCTACCCTCGGGGTTTCGGACCTTCATTCTGTTCAGTACCTGATGGCTCGGATGCTCAATCTTCCGCCTCAGTCTTCAGTTAACTTAATTTTCGGCTCAGAGATCAGCCTGGAGTCTCTTCTCGTTGTCATCTCCGGTGTAGACAGAGGAGAGATTCAATGGCCAAGAATGGTAGCCCTCTGCTTGTATGCTCAGTTTCTGCTGGTTTCCGCTTCTGGGAACTGCGACTCCAAAGTCCTTCACGTCTTGGGTCAGGTGGAAACAGGTTACAACCCCTTCCCTCTCATTCTGGCGGAGACACTTAACGGGTTAGACAACTTTGCCTCAACTAGGAGGTTTTCTGGAAGTCCAATGCTGTTAGAGGTAAGTCATCTATTCTTGCCCCCACATTATGTCATTCCGTCATTTTCAACTTGTCTGCATATCAATCTCGCAGATGTGGCTTCATGAGAAACTGGGACTGCTAGAACCTCCTCCAAACATTGCACGTTACAGAGCCAAACACTGCAGGACTAGAAGACTGCATCCTGTCCCGAAGGACGTCCACGGTTGGTTATCTACTTTCCCAGATACTCTGATCCACTGGATGTGTCCTTGGTGGAGACTACAGCACATAACTCTCCGTTCTTACACCTACTGCGTCCCTGTAGCTGGTCTCCATTCCGCCACCTTCTACAACCCAACACGACTCTGCCGTCAGTATGGGCAAAAGCAGATGATTCCAGAGCTCGTGCATGAGTTCGAACCGGGTCCTTTTACCCAGAACTTCCTGGATAATCTGGCAGCTACTTGGCCTCGAAGAACCATTTAGAGAAACATAGACTACAACGGAGATCCGTCCATGGATGATCAGTACAAGGCGTGGATTCAGTTGCAACACATAAAAACAGATGATTTTACAAGAAGTCAAAGGACAAGAGAGTTGCAAGGAGTGAATGCGCAAGATGCTCAACAAAAGAAAAGGAAGCACTATTTTCTTATGAATTGAGTCGTCTTTCCCCTTTTTATGAAACATGGTTTCCTTTTGCAGTTAAACAGTTTGTAATAGACACTTAACGCAAATGTTTAACAATAACTGAGGCAATCTGTTTTATTTATATTAAGCACAACATGCATGTACATTTTGCTTCTGACATGTCTCATGTCGTTAGGTGGCTTGCCCCTGTAAATTTTCCAGCTAACTATTTTCTTTCTCTCACTCTCCTTTTACACGTCCTTTTCTTTTGCCTGAATCGCCTCTTTTCGAGGTTTTCAATTCAGTAGGACTTTTTACTTTTCTTCCTTTTTCTGTCTCTAACTTTTGCCTAGGCAGCCTCTTTGCGAGGTTTTCTCCCTAGCGAGACTTTCACAGAAAGTACTTCTTTAGCTTATCCAGGTTGATGGGCTCTCTAAATTCGTTTCCTTCCAAGTCAGACAAAATAGCAGCTCCTT
>CATIWK010013688.1:0-10746 GCA_949634005.1 Mallotus japonicus | reverse complement strand
GTGAATTTTTTTCACTTCCCTATGCTTCCCACTTCCCAAAACCCTAGGGACTCTAACTTTAACTACTCTACCCACTTCCCAAACCCTAGAAAACCTAACCCTAAACCACTTTTTCAATTTCCCATACACTTTACCCAATTCCCACTACCTTACCTCTTCTATATAAACCTCCATCTTCTCACTTATTCCCCACAACTAATTCTCTATATCATCTCCATTCTCTACACCAATTTCCACTACCCAAATACTCTTAAGCCTTGATCTCCCAAGCATTCACCATGGAGAGAGAGCAAAGGAAGAAAAGCATAGTAAGGAAGAAGACCAATCCTCCTTCCAAGCGAACTAGAAGTGGTGGAGCTTCTAATAATCCGGGTGGTGTTAGTGATGAACACTTGGTAAAACCTTTCCCTACTCAAATTCAATTTAAGCATGGTGAGCATAGGAATAAGTTTCAAAAGATGATGAGTAGGAAGATTGTGCCAAACAGGTATTTGAGTGCTGCATCCTTAATTGAAGTTGGGTTGTTAGAGGATATTAATTTGTATGTCAACAGAATGGGGTGGAACGATTTTATCTTGATGTAAAACCCTTCTTATACCATACCCACGTGTGAGTTTCTCTCTTCTTTTGAATTCAATGACCATGCTCTCATGCTTAATTTTCGTTTGTGGGATGAGAAGCATAGTTTAGGCTTGTTTAAACTTAATGATGTGTTTCATTTTCCTAAAAATCAAGATGCTAATATAGTATATGATAGGATTGAGTTTTGGAGAGAATTAACAAGGGAAAGAGGAGTGTTTTATGAGGCTAGATTGGCAAAAGAATCTAGGATTTAATCGCCCGCATTGAAATATCTTTATAGGCTCATGGCTCATTCTTTATTTCTAAGGAAAGAGGGAGACTCCGTAGTCATCACTACCGAGCTTAATGTATTGTACTACATGGTTAATGATAGAAAGCTCGATGTGTGTTATGCCATAGTTGGGAAACTGAAAGATGTTGCTGCAAAAGCAACTGGGGCTATCAAAGTGGGAGGATTAATCACCACCATAGCTAATTACCTAGACTTTAACGTTGAAAACATGCCTTTTGAGAAAGTCAGAGGTCGTCACTTTATTGACACTATCATGATGGAAGCCATGGGTTTGGTTAGAGTTGACCATAATGGGAGAGCTTTTCTTATCCAACCCGTACCCCCGGAAGCTTACGAAGAAGAATAAGAGGAAGATGCTTCGATTAATGCTGTCATGTAGAGGCTAGACAACTTGGAGCTGTAAATTGGAGTCATAGACTCAAATGTGGGAGAGCTGAATTTCAAAGTTGAAAGAATGGGATGCACATTAAGGCAAATGAATCACACATTGAACATGATCAATCACAACCTTAGTGCCTATTTCAGCTCACAGAATTTTGTCCCACCACCATTCCCACATGATGAAGAGATGGAAGAACAAGACTCCTCATCCGAGGAGGAACGTGAGGACTGAAGCCTTTGTTTTTATTTTTATGATGTTTGGCTCTAGCTTGAACAATGTTTTCTATGTTTGTTTGTTTTTAGTTGTCTTTAATTTTATATTTTATGGAACAATATGTTCTTATGTTTAATGTTTTATGTTGATATTTTAGGATGTTCAAGTTTGTTTTTAGTTAAGTTGTCATTGTTAAGAATTTTAATATTGTTAATGTTAGTTTTTTTTATTTTAATTTAATTTTGTTTTTGCTTCAATTTAATTTCTCTCTTCCATTGTTGCACTATTAGTATATATATGCTTGTCATGTGCATTGGAATGAACAACATATCTCCTTAGGAGAGCAAAAGAGCATCGATGCAAGGGTATATAAAGCCAATTTTTGATTTTTGGGAACAGGTTGCGCAGCTGTGCACATTTTGTGCACGACCGTGCGCAAAATGTCACCAGATTTCCCTAGTATCAGGTGGCACTGCTGTGCCACTTTTGCGCAATGCCGTGCTACCTGATGATGAAAAAAAAAAAATTTTTAGCTGCCATATGCTCATGCAATGAGGACATTGCACATTTTAAGTGTGGGGGAGGAATTAATGTTAAATTTTTCAATTTCTTTTTATTTTTTGTTAATTTTTAAATTTTAAATTTTTTAGTTTACTATTTTCTTTTGATTTTTGACTTTTAATTCAAGTTTTCTTATTAAAATAGGAATTTAGGTGAGTATAAAACTCCATTTTAATTCCTAATTCCTATTTAATTTAGGAAAATTTTGATGATTTTATTTTCTTTTATTTTTCTTAAATTTATTTCTTTTCCTTTTTGTTTTAAGAATAGAATTTCTTGTACCCTCTTTTCTTATTTAAACCCTACTTTTCTTTTCTTTTCTTTTCTTTTGTTTGTTTTTGTTTTTGTTCTTGCTATTCTATTCTTTGTGTTGTTTTATTTTTGTGAATTTTTAACATTGTTGTGATGGCTAGAACAAAGACACAATTTCAAGGAAGAAGGCTTAGTGATGGCAAGGGTAAGCCCAAGGACATAAGGAATGAATATGAAGCTTTCTTTGCCATTTATTCTGAAGAGGAAGGGAAGAAATTATGCTCCTTAGTCAAGAGAAATTTTAGCAAGCTGAAGTACTTTGATGATAAGGTACTTTTGAACATGGGGATTAAGGGAACCATAGATGTGTTTTGCAATAAATTGGGGTGGTCTAAATTGGCTACAGCCCAATATGAGGTATTCTTTGAGCTAACTATAGAATTTTACATTACATTTAAGATTCTAGATGCAAATCAAAGGGTCTTTTCATGTAGGTTCTTTGGGAAAGAGTACTATTTTAATTATGCAATCATGTTTGAAATCTTTGGCTTTCCTTAAGGAGGTGTTTGTCAACCTCCATTAGATTATAATATGAGTAGTTTTGGCATGAAATCACTGGAGGTGATGGAGTTTGTGAGGGTCAAGTAATGACTAGTGGTTTAATCAAAGATTACTCATATTTAATCATGCATAAATTCATGTCACATACACTTTTTGGAAGAAAAGATAGCACTAGGGTTTCTCCTGACGAACTATTTATGTTGTGGTGCTTGAAGACTAACACAAAAGTATGTAGTACATACTTTGTTTTGCGTTCTATATGGCATGTTGTGTAGGCTAGGAAGGCGTTGTTGTCAATGGGGCATATTGTCACTGGTTTGGCAATGTATTTTACTTCATTCGAATTTTCCAAACATCAATTGGAGCCTTTAGAAGCTGAATCTCTAGATGAAGATTACCTTGTGCGAGCTGAAATCATCACAGAGTATAATGAATTTCATGATGTCACTTTAAGAAGATGCTATTTGTTTCGTTAAGCGGTGATGCAACATGGTGAAGTCCCTTTGCCTCCTAATTCAATGGAGGAAGAAACTAATGAAAGTGAGAACCAAGCAAGGAAGAGAGGGAACACCGAAAGTTGGAGTGATGGAATCATGGAAAAGATCAAGGAGCTAATGGACATATCTGACAATAGGATCGAGAATATGATCAAAGATTTGTCCAATGATATGGACAAATTTGAGAGGTGTTGTGAATCAAGGGCTATATGGTTGCAGTACCAAATTGATGAAATCTTTCGCATACTCCCTCAAAGCAAAAGGTCTAAGATGGTTAATGAGGCAGCAAAAGTTGTTGTTATGACCCCTTTGACTTCCCCACCAAGTGCATCAGATTGAGGGGAGTACACTGTTCTTTAATTTTTATTTGTATCATTTTATTTTCTTTTTTTTTTGTTTGTTTGTATGTTTTTTTTACTTTAAGAGTCATGCATATTTTGATTTAATATTTGTGTTGTTCATGCATTACTCTCACACTTGAATTGTTGTAACATATACACTTATAGAGTCTTATTCATCAATTTTAGTTTTCTTGAAGAAATGCTTCAATCTTCTTTTAATGATTTGTTTTGACTTTTAAATTAGAAGCGCAATTTGTGGTTAGGAACTTTTAAATTTTAATGAACTTAATTCTTACTTTTCTATTGAACAAATGAATTTAGATACTTGATGTTTAAGAAAAGTGTTTGTGAGTAGGAATTTGAGGCTGCTTTAGAGTGGTTAAGTTCTCATATATTTGGTTTATTTTCTTTAAAAGAAAATCAATTAATAAAGAAATGAGATGGAGCATAAAACACACTCGTTTGGAGCTTGAATTGAAAAGAAAAATCTTTTAAATGCTCCTTCTACTCCAATGCTCTTTTCAAGAGTAAGAGTATCCAAAGGACCTTTTTTGAGGTGTCCACACTGAGTAATACAAGAAAGGTGGGGGATACTGAAACTGGGAAGACATTGATTGGTTTTTAAAACTTATATATGCTGAATTTTTAACTTCCTACTTGTTGGCAAGATTCCTAATTACTTCCATTTTCTTGAGTGTCAATTGTTTGCTTTCATGATTTTAATAGAAAAGTATGCTCTTCACACGGTATTAATACATTCTTAACCTCGAGTTACTATTTTAATTTTAAGTTTTAAGCTTTTTATTAAAAGAAGATTAAGGTAGTTAGTTAAGTTAAAACTAGTTAATGAGCATGATTCTTTAGGTGTATATGCGTATTTAAGCTTTGCTTGAGGACAAGCAAATGTTCAAGTGTGGGGCAATTTGATGAGTGCAAGAATTTCATTATTTTAAGCACTCAATGTGTTAGAATTAGGTGTCTTTTTAGTTGCATTTGTGTGCTTTGTGTTCAGTTTTTACTTAGTTAAGTACTTATTGCATGATTTGTGTGTTTATTTATTTCTAGTATTATTTGGTTTATTTTTGGTTAATTTTGTGGATTTAGGAAGTCAAGGAACAGTGGAAGAAAGTTGTATGGGAGTCATGGACATCCGGGAAGAGTCAAAGGAGCAATTAAAGCTGAGCGAGTCTATTTTTGTGAAGAAAAAGCTGTGCACGGTCGCGCAGAAAATGTTCACAGGCGTGCGACCTGCTGATGGTAGACACGAACTTCAATTTAATTGCTGAAGACCAAGGACATGAAGGTGATTTTACAAGGCATTAAACCTAGGGCTGAAGGCTAGGGTTTTATAAGTTTATAGCCTCCAGAAACAAAACATAATTAGAGGATTAGGTCATTTTCTAATTTTTCATATACATTTTTCTTTTATCAATTTTAGAGAACAAGGATTTTTGCTTGTTCATGTTGGTGTTGAAGATTGAGAATAAGAATTGAAGAACGATAAGCCTTCTATTGAACAGAGGGTTTCTTCTAAACAATTATGTTTATTCATCTTTATCTTTGATTAATGATGATGTCTATTTTCTTTATTTCTTTATATCTTTCTTTTATGATTAACATGAGTAGCTAAATTCTCTGTTAGGGTTCTTGTTACAATTCAACCATGTGTTGAACGCAATTAAACCTAAGCCATTAATTTAAATTCTTTGGTTATTGTTGAACTTAATGTCTTCATAGGATTGGCCACCCTTTGATTGAATTTATACAATAAAACTGGATCGAGTGATAGGTTGAATTAGATTAAGATAATAACCTATTAGGTGCTTTCTTAGTTGAGAAACATTTAAGCGTCTAATATTGATTAGGGGTTGGTGCTTAAACTGGGTTAATCGAACACTTAGTATGCGAGAGCTATAAATCTAAGGATGTCAAATTACTTGATTAATTATAGAAGTTGTCTAGGAGGAACGTCTATGATTCTTTAGATACCACAAATTGGATTAAGGTTAGGTACGGCTTAGGAGTTAATTGATCCTTAGTAACGATTAAATTGGTAAAAGAACCCTAGCTCTTTAAATTGATTGTTATTTAAATCAAATTTCTCGTGTTTAATTTTAGTTTAATTTAAAATACCCTTTTTCGTTGTCTAAACAAATCTACACAATTAGTATTACAGTAGTCTGTCTGCAATCTCTGTGGGATCGATATTTAATTACTACTTGTACAAATCCGTATACTTGCAGAAACCCATCAATGTCTGACTCCCCTCAATTATTTTTTCAAGATCTTGGAAGTCTACAGTTAGTTCATCTTCTCTATGCCAGAATCATTCTTCACTGGTTGTTTTGTATGGGTTTAATGTTGATATTATTTCTGTGACAAATTTAGTAATCTAGATACCACAGTAGATTTGAATGTTTATTATCATTGTTATAATTGTGTTATTTTGAGATTGAGATATTGGAGGTTGTGGTTGTGATCATAAATATTATTGGGAGTGTATTTCCATTGTTACAAGTTTTGATTTTGTCCTGGTACAGGGAAAACTTTATTGGATTTTCTTTAGAATTTTAAGTTAATGGTTTTTTTTTAAGTGAGAAATTTCTTAGGCTTACTATGAGTTTCGAAAGCTTCTTGTTTTCCTATTCCCTAGTGCCGGTCACGTGCCCTTAGGGTTCGGGTCGTGACAATTTTTATTTGATTAAAAGATATATTTAACATTACTAAATTATCATTGATTTTTTAAATGATTATTATTGATATTTTAAAAGTTCAATTAATTAACTTGCTCTTACTATATATTTTTTAATTTATTCATTTAATTAATTTATATTTTATAATAAAAATTTTAAAAATATACTTTTTCTTGCGCTTTGGTTAAATTTGTAAAACATATATATGTATTAGTCAATTTGTTTCATAGAGGCACCGTTGAAGGCAGTTTGAGGACTAAATAGTCCCAGGTAAATACCAGTTGAATTTTCTAGTAAACTTAAGGTTACTGTCCTTCTCATTTGTCTTTGTGAGTGGAAGAGCTCCGCTAGATAAAAATGCATCACCTTCTAAGGATAAGTTTTCGATTATTGTAAATTAAATTAAAATAGGAATACTAATTCAAATATAAGCTAGCCTAATTAAAATAGGAATATCGCTCTAAATTAAATTCGAAATAACTTTATAATTGATAAATGAATTTATATTATTTATTACTAAATTATTCAATTTTTTTCAATGACAAGTATATGTGTGTGTGTGTATTTAATGGGAACTCGATAGATGAATATAGGTAATTGCATTTTAAACGCTTCGTGTAAGCTTAAAGTTGAAGAAAGAGTTAGTTTTACTTTTTAAAAATAGAAAGACCAAATTTTGGATTAATGATAAATAGAAAAAAGTAAGAAATAATAGAGGCTGAGATCACATATTGATATGAATACCACAATTTTGAATTAGTTAAAAAAGAAATTGTAATTTATGGCTAAGAAATTACAAACTATAAAAAGAAAATCCTATAATGAAAACTTTTTATTGCTAAAGACATGTCTAATTAACCTATAAATTTTTATTATCTACTTGTGCAAGGAATACAATACAAGAAAACATAGAAACAAGAGGAATTTATAGGAAAAAGTGATGAAACCAACAACAACAACCACAACCATTCTCTTCCTTTTTTGCTTTATTGTATTAGCTCTATCATATATTGCTCATGGTGATGGTAAGTTTATCATTCACATTTATATACTAAATCTTTTTATTTAAATTTATCTTTATCCATTTGATTGATTGTATATATGTTTGTAAAATTGTATGATTTGAATAAAATGTGCAGAATTAGATCCAGGTCTAGATCCAAAACCACCATTTTGGTGCACAGAGATATTGTGTTCAAAACCCGTAAGCGCACGGATCGTGACTGCAGTATAAAGAGTTATCATTCCCATGAGGATTGTATATTGAGTACTAATATTTTTTGCTTATGATCATAGCTAGCAAATCAAATAATAGTGAAATAGAGATTAAATAAACACAGCACTCTAAATTAAATTAAAAATCAAATGATTAAAAGCTTAGAGCCTAGGTTTAGTTTCACTATTCCAATCCGATCATGAACACTTTAACTAACAAAACATTGATTTCAATTAACGGTAATTGTTCTAAAATACCAAAAGACTCTCTCGAGTTTAATTAAGCATGTTAAGACTAAAGTGCAACCTACTCTCATGATTAAGAAATTAATCTTAACTCATTAAGTTCCTTAACAATTAATTTACCACTGTAGACCCTGCATACTATCATTGTTCCCCGAAGAGCTCGCCTACTCCCCTGGTCGAGTGGTCTAAGTCCTGTGAGTCTTAAGCTGATAAATTCTCCTAACTCTCATTGGTTAATTTACCCATAAACATGCAATTAAACAGGTTTGGAATGATAACAAGACATTAAATGCAACTCATAGAATTAACTGAAAATCAAAGTAATAAAAGACTTGTGTTCAATCACATCATAGAATAGATATTCCCAACCTAAACCCTTAAAGGAGTTTAGCCACGCATAATTATGGCAAAGCACAAAAACATAATTAAAAGATATAAAAGATAAAGAAGAAAATAAAATAAAACTCTTTGAATCTTGAATGAATCTCCTTCAATCTTTGTTTTTGCTCTTGTTCATGCCATCCAGAATGTAGAATAATTCTCTAGCATCCCCTTTTATAGAAAAGCTTGGTAAAAAAACCAAATTGCACTTGACTTCCCAAGTCTTTTTCAAATAGGAAAACTTTTTTTTTCTCTAACGTGACTGTTAAGCCACAAGTAACTTCAGTTGTTATCATATTGGATTTTTATATATCAGTATTTAAATATAACTCAAATATTTCAGTTAGTTATACTCTATATATATTGTATCTTTATTAATTAATCAATATATAAAAACAAACTTTCACATGGTATCAGAGCCAAGATGGCATCAAATATTGATACCCAAATTGTTCCCGCAGTCTCATCCTCTATGCCTTCTTCTACCTCTGTTCAATTGAATTTCTTTCTTAAGCTTAATGCCTGAAACTATCTAGCATGGAAAATGCAGCTACTTCCTCTCATTAATTCCCAGGATTTAACTAGGTTCATTGATTGTTCTCTTCCCTCTCCAACACCAACAATTTGAAGCACTACCAATCCAGAAAACTTGATTTCTAACCCTGCCTATCAAACTTGGTTTAAAAAAGACCAACTCCTTCTCTCATGGATACTTTCTTCCTTATCTGCATAAATCTTTCCCTATGTGACCAATGTCTCTTCTGCTTTTTCTGCTTGGCAAATACTTGTACATACATTTGGCGCTGTGTCTTAAAATTGCCAACTCCAACTTAACATCAAGCTCCAAGAACTGAAACAATATGATCTTACTATTATACAATATTTACTCAAAGTAAAGTCTTTGACCGATGAGTTAGCAGCTGCAGGTCGATCTCTTTCAGCAGCAGAATTTAATGCTATCATCTTTCGAAACTTGAGGCTTGAATTTCAAGTTGTTGTTATCACACTTACCTTACATAACAAACCTATCACCTTTAACGAGTTGCATAGTCAACTCGTCACCCATGAAATTCTTATAAAAAGCCAACAAGAGCCACCCCTTGCCCATGTCACATATCATCCTTCTACTTCTCCTGCACCATCACTTCTACCTATACCATCTTCAACTCCCTTATTTCTAACTTCCCAAATTCAGTTTCAAAACCAAGCTCCATGCCCATGGCAACAACTCCGACGTGGTAGAGGTTCTGCTATCTCTTACCAAATTTGTGGCCTCTTTAATCACCAAGCTAACACTTATCACCGACGTTACCAGTCATTTAACAATCTGGCACGTCCCTCTCCATAATTTTCCCCTCCTCAAGCCAATTTTGATCACTTTCCACCATATGCTTCTTCATCCACCTTGCATCCTTGGGTAGCTGACAATGGCGCTACCTCTCATATAATGCCTAACCTTGGTGCTCTACACATGCCTTAACCATTTAAAGGCACAAAATAACTCTATAATGGTAATGGTCAATCTCTCCCAATATAATATATTGGTACTTCTTCTATTTCCACAGTTGATCATTCCTTTTCACTACAAAACACACTTCACGTACCACAAATTACAAAACCTTTGATTTTTGTTCAAAAGTTCATTGTCTATAATCACTGTTTCTTTGAATTTTGGCCCTCCTTTTTCTTGATAAGGGATCAGACCATAAGGAGAGAGCTACTTCGCGGAGTACTTGACCATGGATTGTATCAGTTTCCCTCTTACAGAGCTCTTGTGACCAAGAAAGCACCTCTATCTCTTTGCCATGCCATTTTTGCCACCCATTTGCCAAGACAACACACCAGATATTAGTTGATCAACATCTACCTTTTTCCAAGTCTAACAATAATGAACTTTGTTGCTCATGTCTTTTTGGCAAGTCAACCAAACAACCTTTCTTATTTATTGATCATCGGAGTTCTTCACATTTTGAATTATTATTTTCTGATGTATGGGGAACCTCCCCAAATATGTCTAATTTAGGATTTAAATATTTTCTTGTTATTGTTGATGACTTTACAAGATTTAGTCGGATCTTCTTCTTAAAAAATAAGAGCGATGTTCGTGCTATTTTTGTAAATTTTATTAGTTTTATTGAAAGGCAATTTTCAACTACTGTAAAGGCTTTACAATTTGATTATGGTGGAGAATTCCAAAGTTTAGTTTCTTTT
Organism: Mallotus japonicus; assembly: GCA_949634005.1. Taxonomy (NCBI): domain Eukaryota; kingdom Viridiplantae; phylum Streptophyta; class Magnoliopsida; order Malpighiales; family Euphorbiaceae; genus Mallotus; species Mallotus japonicus. The sequence continues at coordinate 319 of CATIWK010013688.1, read as the reverse complement.
CTACACCAAAAAGGGATCAAGCACCGAAGTGCATTCCCTCATACTCATGAGCAAAACGGTATTGCAGAACGCAAAATCCATTATATTATAGACACTACTCCCACTCTTATGGCACACTGTTCACTACCATTTCGGTACTGGCTATATGCTTTTGACATAACTGTCACACTTATCAATGGACTTCCCTCACCCACCCTCAATAACTTATGTCCAACTTTCAAGCTTTATGGTTCAGCTCCTTCATATGATAATTTAAAGGTTTTTGGATGCTCTGTTTTCCTATTATTTTGGCCATAAAATGGTCATAAGTTCTCATATC
>CATIWK010013686.1:0-10418 GCA_949634005.1 Mallotus japonicus | reverse complement strand
TAATTTTTATTCAAATAACATAATAAAAAAATTTATACAACATAATAATTACCTTTTTTTCTTGTTAGATGCTTAATAAATCGATGTATATATACCAAAAACAACAGCTGAACATATAACCAAAGAAGAAAAAAATTGTTTTGCAACTGAGAAAGGGATTGAAAGAGTGTAGAGAAGAAGCAGGAGAGGGTAGGCAACAAATTTCTTCTGATCCAAGCGGTTTAAAAGCCAAAATTCAGCACCCTTACCGCCACTGTGTCAGGCGGTAAGGGGTGAATCTCTGTCCCCGAAGGGACAGCACAGGCACGCCTGCCAGGTGCCTTGGGAAGGCGCAGCCTCATATCGCCTGGCACAGTGGCGGTATGAGGACTGTTCTGCCTCGAGGAAGGGGCATGACACCCATACCGCCACTATGGCAGGCGGTATGAGTACTGTTGCTCCATGCGCAACAGTCCCTTACTGCCTGCCATAGTGGCGGTTTGGGGACTATTCCCCTACGCGTCACACCCCCCCGCTAACCCCTGCATATAGCGCTTTGCTTAGCGCTTATGGCCCCTCAATCCATACCGCTTTTGACAGTAGCGGTATGGACTCTGCTCCCTACGTGTCACGCCCCTCATCCCAAGCAAATTGGCCCCTCATCCCAAGCAAATTTGGCCCCTCATCTCGCCTCTGAAATTTGCGTTAAGACTGTAGTGTGTATTGTCTTTTTGCACTACCGCCATTGGAAGTAGCGGTTTGAGTTTTTTAATTAAAAAAAAAAAACAAAAGGACCCTAAAATGGGAATTATTTTGAAAACAACCCCAAAATGGGAAATACTTTTAATTTTTACCATATTTTGGTAAATAACCCCAAGTCAACATTATAAATGTTCAAGTTGGTGAATCTTAGACTAATGATCAAAGAGTTTCCAATGAAATACGGAGAATCCGAATTTGAGTTTTCCATTCTTCATCCTATTTCAATAGTGCTTGGTTATATTGTGTTAAAAAAAATTACAAACCTTCAAAATAATTAGGTTATTGTTTAGTAGTTTTTTGTAGTTATATATTATGGTCAATCCTCAACATAACATTTGGAGAAAGGTTTCAAAATTTTATTTAGTTATTACGTTGAGAATTAGAACTTTAAAATCCGGTATGAATGTTCATGTGAATCAATATTTATGTAAGATTTTATTTATATAAAATAAAAAGCAGTGGAAATTTTTTTTATATTTAGATTAAATTTTTTAGAGAATATAAATGATAATACGAAATTGTTTAAAAAATATATATAATATGACAAGAATAAAGAAAAGAAAAAGAAGATAAAAGAGAATGAAAAAGGAGGTAATATTATGAGAAAGGGTAATTCTGGATTAGAATATAATATTAGTGATGTGATTTAAAATTGATTAGGTAAATAATATTATTATAGTTATTTTTTTTATTGTAAACTAATATATATAGATAGGGGGTAATCGAGTCAAGCCGAGTCATGAGCTACTCAAGGAAAACTCAAAATCGACTCGATTATCTTCAAGTCGAGCTCGAACTACTCTGATAGGTTATCTAGTCGAGCTCAAGATCCTTGTAAAATTATTAAATCTTTGTACAATTATTTTATCAATATCAAAGACTTTTTTGACATAAAAAATAAAATAATTATAATAAATGACTAACACCGTTAATAATTCTATTAATTGATAATATAATATCAAAAAATAACTATTTTGATAATATAATAGAATAATATTTTTATATCACAAAATTACAAAAACAAACTCATGTCAAGATTTGAAAAAAAAAATCCAATTCTCTTCGTTCAACATCAAAACAAAAAAAACTCAAAGCCGACTTTGAGAAAATAGACTTCTAATTGTTATATTTGGTGGAGGAGGAAAAGCAATGGATGGTTGAAGAGGGTAGGTTTTCAGGTGAGGAATAAAGAACACCATAAAAAAGAAAAAATATATTTAGTAAATAAAATGCTCTTTTATTCTCAATTTTGACTGGCTGAATTCATATTTTTCCAGTTTGCATTTCCATACATAACAACATCTTATTTAGTAACAATTAGTTATATATATGTATAACTAATTGTTCATGAGACAAAAACTATAGTGTTAAATAGATGAGTACCATTGGAGGAAAAAAAAAATATATGAGCACCAACATTGACAAAAAAAAAAAAAGATGAGTACCAACACAATCAGACTAGGAATAAGAAAAGAGCATCTTATTGTTTTTTACGGTTGTTGAACAGTAAAAAAGAAAAATTATAGTTATAATTATTATTTAATATTTTAAATTTTTTATTTTATTTTATTTTTCTCCTTCTTCTCTCTCCTCCTCTTTTTTCCTTATACTCAAGTGTCTTTTTGATTAATGTGTATAGAGTAGACCAATCTTTAGTTTCACATTTATTATCAATAAATGGTGGTAATTCTTTATTCAAAATTTTATAAAAAGGACTATTGGAATTATACTCCTGTAATTTTCCATAAATAGCCCTCATTCTCCACGTAAGATGACATAATTGCCTTTTCTAGCTAAAAAAAAAATGGCTAGATTCTAGCCGTTTAGCATTGCTCAAAAAAGAAATGTATGTAAGCAAATAATTGATGAACTAAAGGTCAAATTGCCCTCTGAACTTGAGGGCAATGGGCATATAGGTCGAATTTTTAATAGTTCAACAATTAAGGACAAAACTTTTATTTTTTGTTCAAATTACAACAAAAACATACAGGGTTGAGCGAGTAAACTTCACGCAAAGTGTATGGAAGGTAGAGTCACTTAAATAACTATATTTTATTTCTAAAAAAAGAAGTTTGTAAAAAAAAAAAGCTAAAACAAAAATGACATTGTTTTAATTAATGGTAAAGGACGAGAAATTGAGACAAATGTCGTGTCAAGAATAGGGATTCACCTATTGCATTTAATGTATTTAGCAGAGTAAGAAATGCATGCTGAAGATTTCAAGTTGTGAAGAATGGAGAAGAGATGAAGTTAGGTGTATTGTTGCGGGTATCAGAAACCCTAAAAAGTGTGTGATGATTGAAGCCATTCAATAATCAACAATCAAAGCTCTAAGGTACGAATAAATGGTATTTTATTTTGTTAAATAACTGTTATTTGTATTGAATGTAAGATTTGCGCTGAAATAAAGAAGTTATTTATTTCTTTATTTTTGAATGACAGAATGTCTGTAAGTATCAAATTCAAAATATATCATGGTGGGAATTTCATTAGAGATCCAAAGCTAAGGTATGCGGGTGGGGAAAAGTATGAATGGCTGCTCTACAATGAAGATAGGCTGAGTTATTTTAAGATTGTAAAGAAAGTGACATCACTAGGGTATGGACACAAATAAAAAATTTATTGGTTACCGAAGGGGAAGGATATTGAAAATGGTTTACTTTATGTGTTTGATGATAGTGCTATTTATAAAATGATGGAAATAGCTCATGAGAAATCAAAGTATGTGTTTGAATTATATCTTGACCATTTGGTTGATATGCCAACTGTGGTTAGTGATTCCCCTTTGCTAATAGAAGGTAAGAAAATGGAGAGTGAGAAAAAAACAGATAAAGAAATTGGCTTTGATGATGATACAGACGTGGAGTTATTATTTGAGGACATCATTGACTTAACAGAAGTCCATGTGACACTGGTTGAAGGGGTAAAGGGTGAAGGACATGTAGTAAATGCAAATATTTGAGGAACTTTTAATAAGGGAGTAGGCAGGTCAAACGAAGGTAGTTCAAGTATTAATGTTGAACAGGTTAATGAAGGTGTAAGTGGCCATGGAGTTCAAGAATAAGAACAAGAATTTAATGTTAGTGAAGTATGCCAAGATGGTCAGAGGTCTGCAGGGCTTGATTTGGTTGATACACATACACCAAAGCAATGCGGTGAGGAAGCTCAAATTGCTAGCTTTGACGAAGCTGAAGTGGCTGACTTTGATGATTCTGCTTGTGTAAGGGAGTCTTTTGATGAAGCTGCATTTACAAATAAGGACTATGTACCTGAATTCAATGATTGTTACAAAGATACAAGGAATTGATGAACCTGAACACTCCATGGCTGCTAAAACTGAAATGGATAATGCTGAGCCTGATTTGGAGGGTCCTGAATATGGAATGGATGGTGGTGAAGCTGATATGCATTTTTCCCAACCTGAAGTGGATGTTAGTGAACCTAAAATTCCTACTGCTGACACTGAAATGGAGTATGATTCTGTTGCTGAGCTTATAATGGGAGAGCCTAATGTTGTAGCTGACGATGATCTAGATAACAAGGTACTCGCTTTCCTAGTTGGAATGGTGTTTACATCTGCTGACGAGTTTAGAAAAGCTATTGCAAAGTATGCTGTGGCTAGAGGTGTTGAAATTCACATGGAAAAAATGACAAAAATAGAATCAGGTGCCACTATACATTTAGGAATTGTCCTTAAAGCATTTTTACAATTATTGACACAAGGAGTGGGGATTTCATGGTGAAAACATACAATCCAAATCATAAGTGCCATAGGTTGTTCAAGAATAATAGAGCCTCATATGCTTTTGTGACTGATTACTTTCACGATATACTAGAAGACAATCCAGGCATGACTGCAGTCCAAATTGTGGCAAAAGCTAAGAAAGATTTTTAGCTTGAAATTAATGACACTATGGCCAAGAGAGTTAAGAGAAAGGTAATAAAAGATTTAAAAGGAGATTATAAAGAAGAATATGCACTATTATGGGACTATGCAGTAGTGTTAAGGTTAGCTATGCTAGGCACAATATGTGAAGTGATGACAGAAGAAGGGAGTAGCACCTTTGGAAATTCTATGTGTGCTTTGATGCTTTAAAGAAAGGGTGGAAGGCTGTTTGCAGGCCTGTGTTAGGAGTGGATGGGTGCTTTTCAAAAAACTTTTGCAGAGGGGAGTTACTTGCAGCTATTGGCAGAGATGCCAATAACCAAAGATTTCCTGTTGCATGGGCTATTGTCCGATCATAAACGAAAGCTACATGGAGGTGGTTTTTTCAAAATTTGAAAACCGACCTGAACATAATTGATGAAAAAGATTTAAAAATCATAAGTGACATGCAAAAGGTATAATATTTCTGAAAATTTTTTTCATTATAATTTTTATTGCTTAATTAATTCCATTAGTCTGTTGTTATGATTTGCTATTATGGTATAATATTTTCATGTAACTTTCTTCCTTATCTTGAATCTTGATTCACAATGGTGAGCATGTATGTAATGTAATTGTTATTTTGCTTACTATTTTCTTCCTATGAGATATGAGTGTTGTTGCTGATTGTAGCCATTTGGACAGTTTGATTGTCAATTATGTGAATTTTCTCTTATTTTTTTGCTTTAAACTATTTATTTTTTTTCGTTTGTTCACATATTTTTTTATAAGTTAGAAGATTAGTTTTATTACCTTTATGTATCTATCAAGCATACTTGAGATTTGACAAATAATCAATTTCATGATTATTTCAAGTTATCTTTCTATAATTTAAAATGATAGCTACTTTTGAGGCTTTGCCTTTGTGGAAATTGGATAGAAGGTTTCTTTGTTCATTTCGATAGATTAGGTTTTTTTTTTTCTGTTCTTTTGCCATGTACATCACTTCATTAGTTTTTATTTTTCTCTTTAGCTCTTCTTCCACATCCTGCCAGCATTTTATTTTCAGGCTTAAAAGGAGCATGTCTTGCAGGGATAGAGATAATATCAGGATTAAAATTAGAGCTTTGTAACTGCATTTATTGAAGTTATTGTTAGCAGTTTAATATCTCCTTTTCTTTATGTATAATTTCATAGATTTATTTGTTTTTATAATTGATATGCAGGGCTTAATTGAAGTAGTGAAAGTTGAATTGTCACTTGCAAAGCATCGATGGTGTGCAGTTCATATCTTCTTAATTTGGAAGAAAAGATGGAGAGGGTTAGATGTTCATCAATAATATTGGAGATGTGTTAAGCATTATTTTGAGCAGCAGTTCATGGATCAGTTAAAGAAGTTAAATGACCTTGCCTCAGGTTCAGTTGAACACTTATTGACATATCCACCCTACACTTGGCCATTTAGTTAAAGTTAGGAACAAGCATATTCTAGGTATGTTAGAATGGATGAGAGTTGATGCTATGAATAGGCTGCATACGAAGAGAGATGATGCTATGAAGTGGTGTACAAATGTGAGTCCTTGTACAGTAGAATGATTAGATAAAAATATGAATAGAGCAAGTCAATGTATTATTGAATGGAATGGTGAGCATTGTTATGAAATCGGTGAGGGTAGGGATAGACATATAGTGGACATTGAAAAATGTTCACACACTTGTAGGGCATGGGATTTAATTAGGATCCCATGCCCATATGAGATTTGTGCACTTTACCATAGCAAGAAGGAGTTACAAGCTAATATACATCTTTGGTATAGCAAGTTAGCTTACCTAGCAACATATGCATACTGTATGCAACCATTAGTAGGGAGGGATATATGGCCAAAAACAAATATTCCACCAATTTTACCACCTGAAGTACACCGAGTTCCAGGTCGTCCAAAAACTTCAAGAAGGAAAGATGAAAAGGAGCCTAAAAAAAAGTGGGAAAAGATCAAGACGAGGTGTTGTGATGACATATAGCATATGCAAACAAACTAGCCATAATAAAAATGGATGTCCACAAAAAGCAATAATAATTATCAAAAGATTGTTTGTACATTAAAGTTTTTTCTTTTTGTTGGTGTTAAAATTAATAAATTTAAGCTCCTATTAATTGCGAACCTGTAGGGGTCTTAGAGAAACAGCAGACCTAGTGATTCAAATGATACCACACATCATGTGCAAATTGAAACTTCAAGTGTCACAAAGCAGCAAGGGGATTCTGTTTCAGCTACTTGCACTAACCTGCCATAAGTCAATCCAACAAACATGTCCACAACTGACCAGGTTTAAAGATATGGCATAAAGGCGTTTATTTATAAATGTTAGCATGGAGTTGATGTCTGAAAATAAATGTAATAATGTTAGAATGGTTTTCATGTGCAGTGCTCTCAGAGACCAAGGGCTCAAACTGGAATAAAAATTCCTGAACCTAATTCAACAAATGTCAATAGAGGTCAGCATCAAATGCATACAATAACAAGCAAGGGCAAGGGTAAAGAACCAGTTACATCTACTGAAAGCAGATTTACAAGACAAAGCAAACCTATTGGAGTGGGACTCTACCATGATGCACAAACTAGACAAGTCACATGGAATGTGAGTTAGGAACTTTTTTTTAAATTAAGTGATGAATGTGATTTATTTATGTGCTGAATGTGAGTTATGTATGTGGTGAATGTCATTTATTTATGTGGAAAGCATTCATGTTTGTAGGCTGGAAATTTTGGTGAAAGGTGGGTGTATCACAAAGTGTTGGCAATTCTGTGCCAAGTGAAGAGCAGAGGAAAATTAGCCATTATTCAGCTGATGCAAAGAAGGTTCAAGGCAATCCATTTTATGGTGAGTTTCAAGCCCTTGGATTGAAATGGGTAGGAAAATCATCTATAACTACAAGACAGTTGAATGGAGAGAGAGAATTATGCATAGGAGCTATAAAGAAAATAAGGCTCGATTCATTAAGTGATGAAGGACATACAAGGACAGTAATGGCTTCTCAGGGTTCATCAACTGCAGACAATAATCCTCAAACTCAGTTTGTAAATGAAAGAGCAACACCTACTGCACCACAATTAAAGAATAACAAGATGAAGGTGCAAATGTTACCTAAGAAGATAAAGGCTCTCATCAATCCACCATGGAGATACTAATACAATGCTATGTGAAGTTTTTATTTTTTGTATAAATATCAATATGTAATTATTTAGCAATGAGCTACAACTTATAAACTTTGTAGCTTTTTTAAAGTATATATTTGAACAAGTTTTATTTGGCTTTTTGGATATAATGCAAAGCTTTGCTATACTTGTAATGATACTATGATTAAGTATAACATTGCTATACCTACTGCTTTTTGCTATATATAATCAAATATGCAGTTTCAATATAATTTACAGTATTAGATAGAATATGATTAAGTGTTTCTTCTATCTTGCATTTCATTTTACCTTCCCAGACAGAAAAGCATTTGTAATTCTGTTAGTGCCACCAATTACACACAACACTCAACCATTTATAACAAAAACACAATCTTTTAAACATAAAAGAATTTCAGTAAATGCTTTAACATTTCATTACTGAACTTGGATAACTGGTTCATACACTTGGATTATATGAAATTTACTTAAAAGGAACTTTCTATGTCAACTATATCCTTACTACACAATAACTACAAAATACCTAACTATAGCCAGCATTCCATTCCCTAAATACAAAATACATATGGGATTTTTTCCAACCAATCAACTGAGTCATTTTTCCAAAAATTGCACCCTCATATACAAAAGCAGCAATTCATTTAGGGGCAGCATACAGAACACCAAGAATCAATGCCCAATTCAAGATTAATGTTGCCCCCAAAAACCAAACCTAACAGTTGTTCTTTCCATTCTTATCTCTGATGGCTTTCATTTTCATCCTCAGTTCTTCACATTCCACTTCCTTTTTATGAAATTCAGAATGCAAGCCTCTATCAAAATACATACACTTCAATTGTTCATTCTCTACTTTTAGATTGCTAACTTCATTACGCAACTCCTTGATCACCTTATTTGCTTATGGAACAAAAGGATCATCATGCCACTCAAAGTAGTTACACTCTTTTCTTCTGCCACCTCTGTTTTTCTGCTAAAATAAAAATAAAATTTGAAACATTGTTTAATCATTTACTTTTACCCATTTTAATCTTAAAGAAGCACAATTTCTATACATAAACAACACATATTACCTCATAATATCTACAAGAATAGAACCTTCTTCCAGCATTATTATCAGTCCACACCAACCATCTTGGGGCCACCTCGCCACAATCACAGTAACGTAGCCCTTCATAGTCGAATTCAAGGCAACCATGTACAGTCGACCTTGATCTTACTGGAGAACGAAAAGACGATGTAGCTGAGCGTTGAGATGATGAAGACATTGAGACTTTAACTGAACTTCAAAAATTTCCAATTTCAGCAATTGGGGATTTATGGATTTCAGATTCTTGATTGTGTAATTTGGGGATTTTGTGTTTTAACTCTCTTCCCTATTATAATATATATATATATATATATATTTTATATTTAAATATATTATTACATTATATTTTTATTTAGGAAACTTTCGTGCTGATCACGCACTCCTATTACTCAGTTTTTATTGTAATTTGAATGAAAAATAGAAGTTTTTTTCCTTAATTGTTGAACTATTAAAAATTTGACTTATTTGCCCATTGCCTTCAAGTTCAGGGGGGGGGGGCAATTTGACCTTTAGTTCAATAATGATAGGTATAAAAGATATGAGGAAGGAAGTGAAAAAGAATTGATAGTCAACTAAAGAAGAAGGGCGTTATTTAGGAAACTTTCGTGCTGATCACGCGCTCCTATTGCTCAGTTTTTATTGTAATTTGAATGAAAAATAGAAGTTTTTTTCCTTAATTGTTGAACTATTAAAAATTTGACTTATTTGCCCATTTCCTTCAAGTTCAAGGGGGGGGGGGGGGGGCAATTTGACCTTTAGTTCAATATGATAGGTATAAAAGATATGAGGAAGGAAGTGAAAAAGAATTGATAGTCAACTAAAGAAGAAGGGCGTTCCGAGAATCAAACTGGGGACCTCTCGCACCCAAAGCGAGAATCATACCACTAGACCAAACGCCCAGTTGCATGTCTTAGTAAATTGTAATTTTTTTAATTTGCACTTCTGAAGATATAAGCATGAAAAAAATGTACAGCAGATAGGAAAGACTAAGGGGTTAGTTTAATTTGTTAGTGTTTGAGACTAAATTAAATTTTAGGCTAAAAATAATTAGCCCATTATTTTTAATGATTAGCCCATTATTTCTAAAAATAATCCATTATTTTTAATTGGATTAGTCCATTTTTTTTAATTGGATTAAAATTTTAAAGCCCAAATTAAAGTCTAAATTGCAGAGTTGAGATGGAGATAAGGATCAGAAGAATCTGGAAGCACCAGCGCCTGTTGATATTTCTCAGAGGCTTGGGGAAAAAGGCTCCGGAAGAGTTATTTGCAAAAGTTAAAGTTACGTGAATTTATTTTTGAAAACGGAAGACTGCTCAGCTGGACCAATTATTTAGATAAATTAATTCCAGCAGTATAAAAGGCAGAGGAATGATTGAAGGAGGATATCTACACCTATCTACACCAATCATCTACTTTAGAATCATTAGCCAATCATCTTTGTTTTTAGTTTACAGTACTACTGTCTGCTTTAGTTTTGTACTGAATTCTCAAAATCAATACAATTTCATTTTCAAGCCTTCAAATA
>CATIWK010013574.1:0-10368 GCA_949634005.1 Mallotus japonicus | reverse complement strand
CACTTTTACCTCTCTCTCTTATGCTTAAGCTCTGCTAATGCAATTGTTATACCATGGACCCCTGTCCATATTGCAATATGGACCAGGGGTCTATCACACGCGTGAACTCTAAACTTTTTTTTTTTAACGTTTTTTATTTTTTGATTTAGTTGTGTATTTCTTTGTCAGTAGATATAGTGTTAGAAAGGTAGACCTGAACTTCCAAAAGCTTGCGAATCCACCACTACAAAGTCCTTTCGTCCTGGATCCACCACTACAAAGTCTATCCCATCCAACCTTTCGGTAACCTCTTCTGGCTCTCCAATTATGATCTCAGGTGACATCCTAGCCACTACCATAGCTTCTGCATATTCTGTTCTTGAATAACCCAAGAAACAAGCCAATTAAAAAACAATAATTAAAGCAACAAACATCAATATTGATCAAACATGCATATATCAAAAATCTTTCTTACCAATTTAATTGTTTCAATATATGCCTTAGTGCTGTTTAAGTAAAAATTAATATTAACATTATAAAAATTAATAGATTAATTGGTCAAATAGTATAAGTTCATTGATTAAATCATGAAGGTTCAATAGTTATCAACTATAGGTTCATCACTTTTAATACTTCAGTTCATTATTTTATATAGGTTCATCAATAAAAAACTATAGGTTCAATGAACACAATATATAGATTCATTAACTATACACTTCAAATTCATCAAATAAAAAACAAAATGAACCCATATATAAGATGAATCTCCCTTATTATGCAGTCCATTTGTAACACCAATTGGAACGGGTTAGGAACATTCTGCAACCCAACAATCAAAAGCTAACACCAAAGGTAGGCATCTTGTTAATTTGTGCATTACAATTACTACCAGTTGGCATTTTTGTCTTAACATACTTTTGCTTTAGTAGCTTTTCTATTACCAAACAAAACTCTTAATTAATTTATATTCTTTACGTGATTTTTTTTACTTGATTTAGATTCTTAAATAGCCTTCTTCATAAATTTTTTCCAGTATAAGTCACTGTAATACAAAATGTTGAGCAACAAAAACTTGTCTTTTTAATAGAAATGGTAAAAGTATTTTTTTTCTTTTATTTTATTAATTACAATGATTGAATTTAATTTTTATTCATGATTTTAGTCAAATAAAATTTTTATTCATTAATTAACTCATGTAGGTTCATTAGTTAAACACTATAGGTTTATCACTTTTAATACTCGGGGTCATTATTTTATATAGGTTCATTAGTCAAATACTGTAAATTCATTAGTTAACTCATATAGGTTCATTAGTTAATTACTGGAAGTTCATCAGTTTTTTTTGACCAAAGTCCCCAATTCCCCTGACTTTGGTCAAAAAAAAAAAAAGAAGTTCATCAGTTTTAATCTTAGCTATAGAGCAAAAGTTTATGGCTACTAACTTTAACTGTATTTGTTTGCATGGTGGATGTTGTTTTTTCTTATTTTTTTGAATGAAACTTCATTGACATTAAATATCACTTTTTAACTTTTTAATTTGTTTAGCATATTAAACAAAATGCTGTTCTGCAATTTAAACCACATTTACTTTGCCTGTTTTAAACAAAATTTTATTTTAGGTAGGTAAATCCTTATTTTTCCCTTGCACCATGCATCAGTTGCCAACTCAGAGTGTATTGCATTATTCAACAAATATGAAAATTTGAGTGATTGCTTAAATTATCAAAATGAGTGTAACGTTGTAATTCATTATGATGATGACCAGGTACTTTTTTCCATCCATTTTCTTATGCTCTGCCGTTTCCATGTTCTTGCATAAGTATTTCAACAAAAAGGAATCCTTGGACGCCTTCAGAGTTACAGTTTCCCCTAATAAAAATGCTGTAGAGCAGTTATTGACTTTGCAAGAGGCTATCTCACAAGTTGAAGCACTAATTCAGATTGGGAATATTATTCTCCCGAAGATTAGAGCTCTTTTGTTTTCAATACTTCCTCAGGTACATGTCTTGGCCATTTTTCAGTTTTGTCTTTCTGGTAAAGAAGAAAAAGCAGACGTTAAAAAAAAAAAAAAGACTCGTGGTTTTCATCTCACAAGTGTGTAATGATCCTTGGTCCATAGTACTATATGGATAGGGATCCATAATATAATTTGTCCTCCTAATGTTCATGTTATTACTTTTTCTTTTTTTAAGAATAATTTAATTCAGATTTTTAATATTTTTTTAATTTAATTTAACTCAAATTTGACAACCATAAATTATATGAAATTTATTTATTTTATATATATGTTTGTATTTTTATGATTAAAAAATTTTAAAAATTAATTTTTTTTTTGGTTCAATTAACTAATTTTCAATTTGGTCTTCTTTTTTTCTCAGTTGATGAGAAAACTATGGGCATTTTTTCGGAAAATTTAGGTACTTTGAAGTTTGGAGCTTTAAAAAAAATTATTTTAGTACCATTATCTTTTTTTTTTTGTTCATTGTTGTATGCTTGTATTTTTTTTGTGTTTGTATTTTTTTCCTAACATTAATAATATGTTTGTATTTTTTTCTATCGTTTAGATAAAAAAAATAAAAAATTTTATTTTGATCAGAATTATAATAAATTTTTTCTAAAAAAATTATTTACTTTATTTACGTGCTAATTTTTTTTATACATTATATGTTTACTTTTTTTTTTTATGTAAAACATGCTAAAATTGTATGGCTATTTCACTTTGATATAATAATGAAATTCATTAATAAGGGTATCAATGTCATTTATACTTAAATCTACTTATCCCTCATAGCAATGTTTATAAACCAAAACATGGAATAAGAATAGAATAGTAATTCTAGATTATGAACCAAAGCATGGAATAACAATTATTTAGGAATAGTTATTCTAAGAATATATATTCCTTAAGAATCACAATTCTATTCTACACCTATTCCATTCCATGAACGAAACATGGCCTAAGTGTTTAGTAAAATTATAACAACAGTTGCTGATAGTATATTTAATTACATATCATATGTATATATGATAAATATTAATAGTAGTATGTATGATAAAAAATTATTTAATGCTTATAATAAAAAATATTGTAGATAGTTTTATTCATATAATTTCAAAAAATGAATATATATATATATATACTTTTATTAGACAATCTATTTTAAATAAAATACTAATATTATTATTATTAATAATATTAGAAATAATGAGTCAGTTAAATGTTTTTATTAACATAATTTTTAATATTTTTATTTGTATGGATAAGATAGTGAATATAATTTTTTTAAAAAGAATTGTTGGTGAAAAGTTTTAAATTAAAGCTTATATGAACTGGTACTGTTTAGGTATGTAACAGCTACTAGCTCCTTTCTTAAAAAAAATTAACGAAACGGATTTCTCTAGCTGTTGGGAACTAAATAGCTACCAACTCCATCTTAATAGCTAAAATAAACACCCCTTAATACTATTGTAGTAATTTGGAACTTCTTATATATATAAAAAAAAAAGGATAAGTACAATTTTGATCCATGTGGTTTTGCCGTTTGACAAAATTAGTCCTGTGTTTTTTTTTTTTGGCATTAAAGTACCTTGTGTTTCATATTTTTTTTATACTTTTAGTACCTTCTAACAAATTTTGTTTAAAATGCATGCTTTAATCTAAAAATAATATGCATTTTCAATGTTAAAATCATATAATGAGTAACATATCGTTCAACTAACTATAATAAACTCACAAAAAATCAAATTTATATTTATTTTTAATTTAATTATGAATAAAAAGAAATGGTTTTTAAAATAAATTTGAAATATTTTTATAAATAACCAATTGGTTAGATTGGTCATAAATCATATATAGAAATAAATTTATCATTGAAATTTAATATTATATTAATGTTTTCTTATAAAATAATGATGATATTAGTTAGAAGGGTACAAAAATGTAAAAAAATTATGAAACACATGGTACTTAAATGCTAAAAAAATTATAGGACTGGCTTTACCAAACTGCAAAACTACAGGGACTGAAATTATACTTATCCAAAAAAAAAAGTAGTAATTATTTGGAATTGCTATGTAACTTGATAGTGTTGGTAAATTTGGAACTTATTATTCCCCATTTTGCGAATACCCAAAAAAAAATTATTTACTTCATAAATAACAAACAAAGGTTCAGATAAAAGGGTGGTCCATTAAAAAAAATGAAAAGAAATAATGTTGCACTTGCATTATTTCATAGAATGTGTTAATTTTTTTTTAGCATATATAATGTGTTACTTTGCTCATGTACCAAAGGACAAATTTACATATATTCATATGTATGTTCTTTTCTCTCAAAAAAAAAAATGTATGTTCTTTTAGTACAAATTATTGCCCATATCATAGAAAAAAATATAAAATAAAAACACCAGACAATCCAGTCAATCATGCAAATGCCCCAATTGAATATTTTTTGTTTTGTTGTCTTTTCTTTTTCTTCATAAATTTAAATTTATAATAATTAAAAAATTATTAAAATTATAGTAAATTATTATGTTATGATGTAACACTATCAAAATTAAAAAAAAATTAAATTGACATATAAATAAAATAATACTTTTATTATTTTTAAAAATTTATTAAATTAAAGTTTATTAAGTAAATAATTAAAATTAAATTAATTAAAATCTTTTATTTGTCTTGTATCTGTAATCATATTTTAAAAAATAGAGCATATAATCTGTTTAAAAGTAATATTTCTGTTAAAAAATAGTATAATTATTATTTTTAGATATTTTAATAAAATTTAATAAAAAAGTTAAAATTAGATTAATTAATCGTTATCATTTAATTATTAATTGAAATTAAAAAATTACATTAAATTACTTTTTAAGTGAATACAAGTATTAGTATTAAAAATATTGAAAAAATAAAGTGTCCTGCTTAAATAAAAATTTATTAAAATTGTAATAAATTATAAGTTTAATGAGGTTGTAATATTTAAATTGTTATATAAAAAAATTGTAACTTTTTATTATTTTTAAATTTTTATTAAAAATAACTAATAATGAAAGAAATACTAAAATTTTAATTAATTATCAGATAAATTAATATAAAAAATATACTAATACAGGTAAATTTAGCATAAACGTCATCGTTATGCAGGTAAATTTATGTTTTGGATGTTTAATTTAGTTGAACTGAATATGTCCCTGGCTTTCATGATAGAGTTGAAGTAATTGTTGCCCCATTGTTATCTTCATGATTCACAATCCATTTTACTTCACCTCTCTATTTTTATTAATAACACCCTTTCTTTTGCATGGATGATCTACTACAAGTTCTCAAAAGCCTCTTATTTAAACTTCTGCTTTGGTAGGTTAAGACTTAAGAGCTTTTTTTTTCTTTCTTTCTTTTGAATTTGCTCCTGCCATACCCATTTCCCAAGCCAAGTTTGCTCTAAACTAGGAATAGCAAATCATGAGAATGGTCGTGGATTTTGCTTAACACTATGTTTGAAATTGAGGAAAATGGGGGAGGATAGAAAATATGGCAAGAAAGTTGTTTTTTGTTGTTTGGAAATAGGAAAGAAAAATAGAGAGGTCCTATTTTGTTTCTCCAGATTGGGGAGACAATAGAAGAAAATGGGTGAAAGCGTACGGTAATGATTAACTTTACTATGTTACCCTTTATTATTTTTTTTTTGATACAAAGTTTGGCTAACCCAAAATTAGTATGTTAGTTGTCATGTTAGCGGAAAGGGGGATTTAAAGTCCTTGGCATTGCGAAGGATCGAACCTGGGACCTAAAGGTCCCAGGGCCTCAGTCTCTGCCACTCGGGCTAGGCCTCCTCGGCTATGTTACCCTTTATTTATTCAAATACCGACGGTTTTACTTTATTTGCTACTCTTTTCATCTCTTCTTCAAAATAAAAAATCTTTTCCCAAAATCATATACTCTTTTCCTTTCTTCTTCGAAAGAAATCTTTGTCAAACTCATTTGAGCAATAAAAGTACACTTTTATATGATTAATTGATTATATTTTGTTCATTTTTATATTTTTCTTTTTTTTTTAAGTTTGACTTTGTAGAATTAATGTAAATTTTTTTTTAAGTTCCTTTTGATTTTGCTTTCAATTTAATATTGTTTTGATGAAATATAAATAAGAAAATCTATCCATAGAAGGTTAGAAATTTCTGTGTTGCAATTACAAAATATGGTGATGGATTCTTGACAATTTTTTTTTTTTTTTGCGAGAGAGAGATAGAGGTAATTTCTTTGACGGGTAGATAGACATAAGAGCTAGGCTAATTTTAAATTAAAAAGATCTCTATTTTAGAAGAAATTAAGGTCTCATATAGAGATATATTTTAGTTTGGGATCATAATAGTAAATATATCACATATATTTTAGTTCTCCAATAAAAAAGAAAGATTTATTTTTTTTCTCTCTGTATTAATTTTCCTCCAAATCCAAACATAAAAGTAAAAAATTACATTTTTATCTCTACTTTCTTTTATCCTTTTCCAAACATAGTGTAACAGTCCAATTGAAAAAAAGGGAAAGAGCTTATTTTCATGTTTATTCAATGTCAATTCATATCTGGCTCTAGTGTGCTATGAATGGAGCTCAAATTCGACGTGAAGTGCCTTAACACCATGAAGGACTAGCAACTTGTGGGAGTTTTCCGGGAGTTGTTTTGGAGGATTTGTTGACAGGTGTTTATCGGATATGGCCATAAATAATGGTTGGGTCATGATGGGGTTGTTTATAAAAGGGACAATTACTATTTGCCTCCTAAGGTTTGGTGTATTGTATTAAGTGGTCCCTAACATTCAAAAATTATATTTATTCGTCCCTAACGTTTAAGTCCGTTACACTAAATAATCCTTTTGTAAATATTTTCAGTATTTTATTGGTAAAAAATAACAAAAATAAATGTAAAATAGAAAAGAAAAAAATGCAAAAGTCATAAACACCCTTTTCTTCATCTTCTTCTTCTTTGCTCAACACCAGCCACCATTATTACCATCACCACCCTCCACCTCCACCTTATTATTACACAGCAGAACCCGTTGCCCTCCTTCCTCCGCCACCACCACCACATCAAAGTTACTTGCCTCTGGCAATAATAGCCTCAACAGCAGCGAGTTCAGCCTCAACAACAGTGAGTTCAGGGTCTCGTTGAGCCTCAACAACAACCTCAACACCCTCCTCTGTCACCGCCACCTCCATGTTTAGGGTCTCGGTTCAAGTTCAACTGGTTAATTTGGTCTCGCGTTTTGGATGCTGGTGAAGTTGAAGCCGGTGATAAAATGGGCAATTCAATAGATTTTTTAGATTAATCAATCTGCATTATCAGATAAGCTTCTGCTCAATACATATCACCAAAAGCTACAAGATTCCAGTACCCAATTCAAAAATAAACATACCCACGAAGTAAAATTGTTTCTTTCTTCCTCGCACTATCTTAAAGCGATGGTCTCGGTTTCTCACACTTTCCTCTTATATCCCAATGTTAATGTTAATGTCTTCTCTACAAGACATGCTTTTTGAATTCTACTTGCAGATGGTTGAATTATGGTCCTCCTTCAATTTCTTGCAGGTATTGTGATATTCTTTCGGTTTTGTGTTTTGGGCCATGTTTGGTTTTTGAGAAAGTGAACGATAATTGCAGAACGATCTGCATGTTTTGTAATTATATCTGCTTTTTTTTGCTATTAAATTTAGTTTATTTTTTGGGAATTTTGGAGTTTGAATTGATGATCTTCTCTGTAAGTGAAAATTAGTATGGTGTTTTTTAATATGTTTATGGTATATGTGGTATGCTCGTAATGTGTTGGTTCATGATCAAACCAAACTCGACATAATGGAATGTCATCAACGAGCTTTAAAACTGTATTATGAATATGAGGAGGCAAATTATAAGAAGAAAGGCCAGAGTCATCGTCAGGGCAAGACTCGATGGACACCACCAGCCCTCAATGTGTTCAAAGTTAACTCTGATGCTGCAATCAGGGAAAATAGCAGGACTGGTTATGGTGTTATTATTCGAGACAGTTTAGGATCTCCTTTAGTAGCTCAGGCATGGGCAGAAGAATCTCTGAGGACGCCGAAAATTGCAGAAGCTTTATCTTGCAGAATGGGGGTTAAATTCGCCCTATCCATGCAACTCCATCATATAGTTTTTGAATCAGATTGCCAAGCACTAATCCATAAATTAAAATCTAGCGACATAGATATCACAACTATCGGCCTTCTGGTGACTGATAACCAAGAACTTAGTAGCAGTTTTTCATCTTGTTCTTTTATTTACCAACCAAGAGCTTGCAACAAGGTTGCGCATGCTCTAGCTCAGTTTTCATTTGATTCTTGTTGTAATGTCACTACCTGGTCTGATGTTTTCCCACAGGTGGTATTAGACTCTGTGTTTGCCGATTTGGCTTTTAGTTAATACATTGGTTTCCTTTTTCTCAAAAAAAAAAAAAAAGGAAAGCAATTGGGAAGGATGCAGCAGCCCCCAACTTTTCACAAGATCTCAAATTTGCATTTGCATTTGCTTTTCGTTTTGTTCTTGCTGATATTAGGGCTTTTAGATTAGATTGGGTTTGATAGATAGATCTCTGCAACTTGCAATTTCAGCTTTTGCTTGCTGCTTCCACAATTCACCAAGCCTTGGACAAATTCATCTTTTGGTTTTATCGTTGCTGGATTCTTCTTGGACAAATTCATCTTTTGTGTAGGCCTTTCGCTTCCATTTTTTTTATTTTATTTTTGTTTAAAATTGATTCACAGAGCAAGATTCAATTTTTGTGAAAATTAAGTTCACATAATCGATTTTTTTTGTTATTATATTGTTCATAGATTGAGCACTGTTCTTGCTTTTATGCTTGTAATGGGAAATGTAGAATCTTTTTTACTTTTGCCCTTTTTACTGCAAAAAGCTAATACATGGTATTTTGGTCATTTCATATCTACTTAACGACTATTTGACAAAAAACATAACGGAAGGACTATTTAATTTATTTCATTAAACGTTAGGGACAAATAAATATAATTTTTGAATGTTAGGGACCACTTAATACAATACACCAAACCTCAGGGGGCAAATAGTAATTGTCCCTTTATAAAAATGCCTTTAAAAAAAGAGATCATTTATATCAAATACTTCTTTTATCAATAAATTATACATGTGTCCTGTTTTTTTCAAAAAATTACATATATACCCTAAAAAATACCGTTCTTCCTCACACGAGAGCGTCTCCTTCTTCTTTCCTTTTTTGAAAAGTAAGACCAAATTTATTCTTGATATTTATGCTTAGAAAAGGTAAATGAAAAGAAAAGAAATTAGGTCCTGTTTTCCATTGTTTGGGGATGTTGTGTTTGGAGGATGGAGAAAACAGAAATTTTGAGTAACTATATTTTTAAAATGTGACTTTTACTTTTATGGAAATAAAAAAAATTGTATTTAATTTTTTTTTATTTTGTTATTTTAGCAGAAAATTCTAAACACCCAAACAAGGGGGGAACCATATAAATTTTGTGCGCTCTTATTTTTCTGATTTTTATTTTTTTTATTTTAACATGTTTATATTGATTGGTTTAATTGAGAGGGTTTTTTCCAATAATTTATTGTAAGTTTATTATAGTTAATTAAATATTACATCAATTGATAAATAATTTTACTTAAAAATATATTATCTAAATGTTAAATTATAAATTTTTAAAGATAAAATTTAGGAGAATATAAAAATGAGATAAATATAAAATATATGATAGCAAATGTCAAAACAATATATATAGCTAACTTTATCACAAATAAAAACAATAGAAAAAAAATTCTCTATAATTAATATGTTGGGAAGCATCATTTTTTCCGAATTGGAAAAAGGGAAACAAAAATAAAATTTTTTATCTATCAATATTCTGAAAGAAGCTTTACTATTAGACTTTGGCAAAATAATACTGTTCATAAAAAATAATTGCTCATGATTGTTCTTCTTTAACCATGTAAAAGGCCGACATTCTCTCCTCCCCTTTTCCTCTTGTCGCGGCTCCTCCTTCCCTTTTTATGGTTTGCCAAAAATTACAAAAATCATTTTTTTTTTTGGTGTATGTAATACATAAAGGCTGAATGCATAGTTTCACCCCTAAACTTTACAACTCTTCAACTTTTATTATTTTCTATTTAATTTTTAAACTTTTATTTTGAACCTTTTTACCTTTCAATTTGTACTTTTTTATTCTATTTAACTTATACAATATCAAAATGGATAAAAATTTAATTCCAAATGATTTTAAACACATAAAATGTTAAAGTTAGCTTCAAAACAATATAAATAAAATTAATATTAAAAAGTTAAAAAACTTTTATTTTAATGATATTCTCTCCTGCATTAAAAATTATGTTAG
>CATIWK010013543.1:0-11474 GCA_949634005.1 Mallotus japonicus | reverse complement strand
AAAAAAAAAAAAAGCAAAAACAAAAGATACATTATGGGCCTTATTTTCATGTGTAAAACTGAGTTTTGAACTTATTTAAGGAATCCTGAGAAATCTTAGTGACATAGCGTTCTATATATTTACAGAGACACCTTCTTAACTTCGTTGGTAAGACTCATGTGGAGGATGTAATCCCAATCCTGGTTGTTGCCTTCCATTGTCAATCAAATCAGCTTGTTGCTCAATGTGTTGATAGAATAGCAAGATCAGATATTGATAACATCTCAATAGAAAAAGAGCTTCCCTTTGAAGTAGCGGAGAACATTAAATTGCTCCGCAAAAAGCCTATTCCCGATGATGATCAAAACATGGAGGCTGTGGACCCCTTGCATGAAAAGAGAATTAGAAGAATTCACAAGGCTTTAGATTCAGATGATGTTGAGCTGGTAAAACTTCTCCTGACAGAGTCTGATGTAACCCTGGATGATGCCAATGCTCTTCACTATGCTGCAGCATACTGTGACCCCAAAGTTGTGTCTGAGGTGCTTGGCCTTGGTCTTGCTGATGTCAACCTTAAAAATTCACAAGGTTACACAGTTCTCCACATTGCAGCAATGCGAAGAGAGCCATCAGTGATAGTGTCTTTACTAACAAAAGGGGCTTGCGCTTTAGACCTAACGTCAGATGGACGAAGTGCTGTTAGCATCTGCCGAAGGTTGACCAGGCCCAAGGACTATCATGCTAAAACTGAGCAGGGGCAGTTGGCAAACAAAGACCGGCTGTGCATTGATGTTTTAGAAAGAGAAATGCGGAGGAACCCAATGGCAGGAGATGCTTCCATCACTTCCCAAACAGAACCTGATGATCTGCACATGAAGCTTCTATACTTGGAGAACAGAGGTATTATCCTGGGAATGATACTTTTGAACTTGAACAACTGGTCCTTTCATTAAACATAATATATATTTTTCTATTCATTTGTTTGTTTTCCTCTCAATTCTGAGTTTTACTTTTGGATTCCATTTGGTACAAGTGAATTGTTTTATATGATCTGATTGATTAATAATGCTTGCGGATCTTGTTCCATTTCAATATCATCTTTCTTATTGTTTGATGGTTGTGAGGCACACCTCAGGCTCAAGGCTCAAGAGGCTCAGACCTCTGTGCCTTTAACCTTCAAAAGGCGAGCGATATTACAGAGGCGTGCGCCTTTGTGCTCCTTGAGCATTAGGCAAGGCGCATTCAATGCGCGCCTTTGTAATATTTTGACTTTTTTTTTGTCTTTTTTAAAAATTAGTCATATATAATATGGGCTTTTAAAAGCTTTAGTCAAATATAATTTGGACCTTTAATATAATGGGCCTACCATTGTCTTAACACAGCAAGTCATCCTAGAAAAAGAATAAGGGAAAAATCAATAGAATAATAAAAGAGAAGAATATTTAACATGGGGTGTAGTTGCTAGAGCTAGTGCAGTTGAAGAAAATGCCTATAATACTAGATCAATTAAAGGCGAGGGTGTTATATCTACATCAACTCCAGGTGGTAGAACTAAACATTTAGAAAAGGTAAAGTCATTTTCAAAGGAGGACTAATGCTCCTTTAATAATTAGAGACGGAGAAGAAGTTGATATTGAAGAAGATGATGAAGAAGAAATTGAAAGTAATCATGAGGAATTTGATGAAGAAAAACAAGATGAAGAAGATGATTTTATTGGGTTTAATGATGATGAGTAGTTATCCTGTGGACTTTAGGAATTATAGATATTTAGTAGGATTAGAGGATTAGATTTATAGTTTTAAGTCTCTTGAACATTTTTTTTTTAAATTTTAGATTTACAAAACATTGATGCCAAATTTATTATTTTTATGCATATGTTATGTTTTGAGTTATCATATGAATTACTATTTTTTCATTATTTTTTAATTTTTTGCGACTCACTTTGATAAGGTGCAAGCCAGCGCCTTGCACCTTGCGCCTAAGCTCCACGACCCTGTTGCACCTTGATGCGCCTATTGCCTTTAAAAACTATGTAAGAATCCTTGTTATTCAATATCTCTCTCTCATCCATAATAATAATGTTTTTTTGAAGAGAGATCTAGATATTAAGATTTGTGGTTTTGATAGGAAGCTTGTATAGCCACTGTCGACCTTATTTGATTCTCTATATAAATATTGATGTGTAGGTCAAATATACCTGACTTTGTAGAGGAAGTTGTTGGATATCTAGTTCATATTCCCTCTTCTCATATAGTGTGCTGGGAAGATTGAAGATGATAATAAAAACTCAATAGTTGTTAACAGTAGGAGCCATGTAAATGATATGTCGTATAACGGTTTTCATAACTTGACACATCTTAGTTTAGGTGAGCTCTTGGATGCATAATATGGTAATTGGACTCAATATTAACCTGCCAAGTGTCTTCTCTTCTCCAAGTATGAAATATTTTACATATCTCGTCATTAGTTTCATCCCAACAGGCTTGGTGAAAGATGGGCTGGTCTCATTTTTGTATAATACTTAAAGAAAAACTCAAAATAATTACTTAATGAAATTTCTATCTTGTTGCAATCTTGATAAAGTGAAACAAGTACTTAAATATAATGAAATCTATGTTTTGTGCTCTGTATCAGTGGCATTTGCGCGATTGTTCTTCCCTGCAGAAGCCAAGGTGGCCATGGACATTGCACATGCTCAGACGACATCTGAGTTTGCTGGCCTTTCTACTTCAAAAGGCTCAAATGGGAATTTGAGGGAGGTAGATTTAAATGAGACACCGATAATGCAGAACAAAAGACTTCGTTCTAGGTTGGAAGCCCTTATGAAAACAGGTAAGTGTAGGCTTTAACTCTATTGTTGGCTGTGTTTCAATAGGATGGTGCATTGTTTTCCAATCATTTTGGTTTTTGCAATAAAGCCATTTTGCCAAACTACCTCCCTTTTGATGAGCTTTATGAAGGGCGCATTGCCTTTTAGTTTGGCTCCGTCTTCCTCTTGCTTCAATTTCTATACTTGATATTTGCAACTATGTATACATTATGGCTTTTTATGAAACAAGTTGAAGGACATAATGAAAATTGTGTTTCTTAATTTTGCAAGGAATAAAAGGGTGAAAAGACAATATGGATAACAATCTCCCATCATTGGAAAAACAACTCATAAATTTAGTGCCTTCCTAATTGTTATGAGATGATATAGGATCAAGCCATTACATCCCTGTCTCACATCTATTGAAAAGTAAATGGAAACAATTTCATTTAATTTTGCCTCAAGATGGACCAATACCTCACCTACTCAGCCTTTCCTACTGCAATTTTGCCTTGAGCATGTGATGCTTATTATTATAATTTTTAAGATCTACAAACTCCAACAATTAGGCCTGTGTTCATATTGTTTTTCATTTTCATGTTCAAATTTGCTGTTACTCTAATTCTTAAAAAGGGGGATAGTACAGCTGACCTGTCTGGTTTAAGTATGAGTCAACCTTTCGCTGGCATGTTCCTGTTAGGGAATTTATAGTCTTTGTTGTTCTAAAGCAACATGAGATGGCTCTGTAACATACAGATTTTGATAATTGAATTTGGGCTAGTTCTTTATTCATGTAAAATATGCTTGCTAAAATTCAAATCAATCAGATCTTGATAAAAATTGCCACCACTTTGAAAATTTAATCTATTACATTATAAATAGAAACTCCTACTTGGAGAGCTTGTCTATGTCAAACATTTATCAATAATTGAGTCAATTAATATTCAACGTGCAGAGTGTACAATACATGAATACATTATACCATGTAAAATTTCAAACTAAATCAAACAAAAAGTTGCAATATCATGTATAATCTCGCGTATACTACACTCTGAATTGATCTCTTTCCATTCTAATTATAACATAAAGCTCATAACTAAAAGGATTTTAAGGAACAGTACGTCATAAGAGCATCAGATTTTTAGATTTTAGCAGTCAGCTATTGGACTCCCTAAAGTGCTATCTGATGAATAATATTATCATATATAACTTCAATTTTTTAATGACTGTTCTCTTATAAGCATGATGCTTTTTATTATGGCAGTGGAAATGGGCCGACGGTATTTCCCTAATTGCTCCGAAGTGCTCGACAAGTTCATGGAAGATGACCTTCCTGATTTGTTTTACCTTGAAAAAGGCACACCAGATGAACAAAGAATCAAGAGGATGCGCTTCATGGAGCTAAAGGACGATGTTCAAAGGGCCTTTAGTAAGGACAAGGCCGAGCACTCTGTATTGTCATCCTCATCATCCTCATCTTCTGTAAAAGCTGGGGTTAACAAGCTCAGAAAATTATGTGGTCATGACAAATGTAAGCCTTGAAGTAAATTACACGAGGATTGCAAAACTATACACCAGTACTATTTATGATCATGAAAGATTAGTTTGTGATTGTTTGATCACGAAATTTAATTTCATTGCAAACTAGATCAGATAGCATAATTCTGGTCAAAATGCAACATGAAAATAACGTGACACAACTGCAATTATGCGGTGTAAGTCTCCGTACGAGATTTTCACTTTTCTCAGCTTGTGCCACTATATTTCAAGTTGCATGTTGACATTGATTGACTATATTTGCAATGATAGTGAAGTTTGGTGATCCAATGTTCGCAAAGCAGACTCTTATGACCACAACTATTACTAGTGTATACTTTAGTGGGTGCTGACATGATTTACCCTTAGCTTTGAGGTGGGAAGTTTTGTAAGAGTTTCTGGCAAGAAAAACTCATATAGTCTGGGCTCTGCTTGTATAATTTTAGCTAGGAGAGCAAACTGACCGAATGAGCTCTCAAAAATGATTTAGAGCCAGTAGCAACTTTTACTTTGAGAACTCATAGAAATGTTCTTAGTCACCTGTAATCATAATAGAAAATGGAAACAAATCTTTCCAATTTGTAATTGTGCCACACATGGTTGCGGTAAATAGATTAGAAAAGAATATTGTCCCACAGGTTCAGAATGAAATTTGATGATATTTTAGGTTCCGTTTGTCTGTGAAAAATATTTTTTCTAGAGAAAAAATATTTATCAAATAAAAATATTTTTTTATGTTTGGTTGCAACCTTAAAAAGAACAAGGACAAACTCATTATTTGGTCCCCCAACTTATCGGATTTTTTACAATTGGTCCCTTGTTTTCTATTTTAAAGGATTAAGTCCCTCAATTTTTATTTTTTTTTTAATTTCATCCTTTTTTCACTCAGAATGCCAGATTGAAGATATTGTCGTCTTCTGTTGAGTTATGAAAGCACATTTGAACAAAAAAAAATGTCTAAACCAGCTGTCAAAAACAAATAATTTGCATCAACAGCTTGATGCAGCTCACAATCAATAGTGAAATTAAGTTCAAATGATCAAGTTCACAACCAATAATTGGTTGAGATGTGCTTTTATAACTCAACAGAAGACGACAACATCTTTAATTTGGTATTCTAAGTGAAAAATGATGAAATTAAAAAAAAATAAAAGTTGAGGGACTCAATTCTTCAAAATAAATGATTAGGGACCAAGTGTGGAAAACCTCTATAGTTGGGGGACCAAATAATGGGTTTGTCCAAAGGACAATAAATGATGTGAGAAAAACATTGGAAAAGGTATTGGAAAATGTTTTTTCATCCTTAATAAAATGGGAAATCATTTTCCCTTGTTTTAAAGTAATTTTTCTTTGACTGGTACATTATTTTCTTTTAACTGGTACATTATTTTCCTTTAACTTATTTTTCTTAGATAATTCAAACACTGAAAAATAAAAAAAAATATTAAAAAAATATTTTCCGCAAATAAACAGAGCCTTAAAAGAGAATTCAAATCTTTAACCATGAAGTGGGAGTTGAACATATTCTTGATGCGTCAATGGTTTGACAATGGTATATATGCAACGGTGTTCGTCCATTACAGTAAGGTTCTCGTAACCTTTCACTTTTTACGAAGTGCAATATTCTAAGCTTCATTGATTTATTTATTTATTTTAAATGAGAATCAAAATATGCTGTAAGCACAATAATTCTAATTGTCGATGGAAAATGTTGTGCACTGATGCCACGTAACTTGTCATATGCAAAACATTTTTTTTTCTATGAACTGTCATCTGCAAGACATTTAAAGAATAAACTACAGCGACGGTAATTTTTTTATTAGAAATCAAATACTAAGAAATACATAGATTACTAATTTTTGAAAATAATAATTTTTATTAGAATAAATTATTCTCTAGTCATCATAGACTAAATGATTTTATTTTTGTAGAGAAAAGAAAATAAAAAAGGTGAAATGTATTTATCTTACTGTTGTTTATTTTTATATATAAACAAAAGGAGACGAGTAACATTTACTCAAAAGAGTTGTTGGGAAACTCTACAGCTTTTTTTTCATTCCTCTCTTTTTTATGTTAGCAGACGTTGGTTGACACATCATAGATGATTCCGTCAATATTTCTTTATTTCTCACTTACAATGAGATCAACTCATTTTTATTGGGAAGTTTTTAAAAATGACCAAAACGTGAACCATTTTATCAAATATACGGTTGACTCTCTTTGTTTTTTTTTTTTTTCCCTAAAAATAGAGTGTTGACAAATAATTCTTTTAAAAATATGGTTGTTCTCTCATATACAAACAACAATCTAACAACTTGAGAACAATCACCACAAAACATCTACAAACACAATTACGAACAACTTTATTGTCTAGTTGTTGGGTTATTGTTCCTGGTTTTTTTTTTTTTATTTCTTTTTGTTGTTGTTTGGTTGTTCTTGGGTTACTTTTTTTATTTTTCTTGTTGTTGTCTAGTTGTCATTTGATTTTTGATTGTTGTTTCATTGTTCTTGGGTTGTTGCTTTTATTTGTTTTAGTTATTGTCTGGTTGTTATTTAGTTGTTTTCAGGTTACTTTTGGTTTTTTAATTGTTTTCTAGTTGTTAGTTTGTTGTTTGGTCGTTAGGTAGTTGTGGGTTGTTGTTTTCTTGTCATTTTCTAATTGTTATTTGGTTGCTTTCCGTGTTTTTTGCTTATTTAATATTTCTGTTTATTTGTGTTATAAATTATTCTAGTTTACTCTCACACATGTTATCAACCAAATTAGACTTACAACTATTACTAAAAAAAGCCCTGCACCAATTTGATGGATTGTACTTCATCAAGTCTTTAGCAGCTTGTCTCTTTACCTCTGCCAATTGCTTCAAGTTATCTTGAAATTATTCCTCATATGTGCTCTAAGCACATATCCACAACCTTTTCTTGAGTGTGACCATGATATTTTTTTACCAATTAGAATAGATATGCCTTGTGCACCATTTATGTTCAGTTAGAGGAAGCACATTAGACATTGCACCAATCAGCCCCTGCACGATAGATGAAACAATCATAAGTTACATATTTGATAATTGAAAAAATAATGAAATTAAATTAAATTATTTTGGATTACCTTTTGCATATCTAAAATCAAGGTGATTTTATTGCCATCTTCAAGTCCTCCAACCACTGTAGAATCATTTACAATTCACTTTGTTCTCTTTACTTACAACTCCCCAAGCAATAAGAAACAACTGATACATTGCATCTTTCCCAACAACCACTAACACTTGCCCTTGCACAATGCCTTTTAGGAAGCAACCATCCAAGCCTATTAAAGGCCTGCAACCTGGCTTCCAATTTTTCTTTAAAGCATCGAAGCATATGAACATCCTGCGAAACACCTTCCTTCCTTGTTGCAGTTCTTCTTTACATATATCAATTTCAACTGCACTACCAGGGTTACATTTCTTTACAGCAGCAGCGGAGGCAGCCAAATAGCCAAATTCCTTAGTGTAACTGCCTATAAGCTCAGTCTTAATTTTCTTTTTGGCCCTCTTATATTTAGATGGATTAACTTTCAGCTTAAGAAACTTTTTTGTATCTTTAACCATTTCCTGCACAGTGGTTTCCTTTGAATCTTTTCTTTGAAGTATTTAGCTAAGAAAGTGGTTGTAGCTCTTGAATTATTGAAAGTTCTATAGCAATTGTGCATAGGTTTTAGTGTCTTCACACACATTCCACCTCTATTCCCATCTTTTGACACAAGCAATACAAATGTGCAGCCAGGATGTTTACATGTTGCCCTGATCCTAAACCTTTCATTTGGTTTTAGTCTTAGGTCATACCCCTTTGTAACACTATATTTGGCTATAGCATCTCTCACCTCATATGCATCCTTGAATATCATACCAAGCATAAAATGTTGATTATTGTCATCCACATCATACCTCACTTTCTTTATACTTTGCAAGATTAATTCCCTGTCACTGTCTCCTTTCTCACTTGATTGACTATCTCTACTATCTTCACTTTCATCTTCATTTTTATGATTGTAATCATTGTCTTCACTATCATCCTCTTCCTCATTGTTATCACTACCCTCGGCAGCTACATGTACTTCACTATTTCTATCTCTATTAATATTCCTCAAGCCCTCTCCTACATCAAGATCATCAGTGCATCCCCTATTGCCAACTCTTTCACCTAACATATCAGAGAAATGCAGAGTTGCAAAAGTTTCTTTAAATAAATCGCCCACCCAAACATCAAAAGTTGACTTTGTATCTTGATTTAGGTTGTATAGCTCATTTTCAGGCGGTTTTATATAACTACATTAAGTGTCTAAGTTGTTTCCTAGACCTGAAACACCTATGTCCTCATCTTCACTCTCATAGTGCACATAGATATGGACTTCTTTGACCCCTGGTTCTACAATGCAATCTACCAAATTCCTTATGTCATTGTCGTTGGTTATGGTAAACGGTGCCTTAGAAAGTTTTAACCTAGGTTTCAAAACTTCCAATTTAGTACCAACTTCAACACCTAATTCTTGACTATACTTCTTCATTATATGTGTAAAGGATAAGCAGTCTATGTCCAAATTATATATGATTTCAACTTCTCCCTCATGATATACTACCTCAGACGTATGTTCCTATTTACCCCTATAGTGCAAAACTAAATCCACTGTCTCCATCCTATGCATGTTGTTATATATATGTGTATGCAAGCCAAAAAAAAAGGCCACAAGCAGCCAAAATAATGACACAAAGTTAGGGACCACATGTATTGAACAAAGCAAACAACAATAAAGTAATCAAACACTAATAAAAAGCTCATTATTTAACAATTAGCTCTTTTTTTTTTATTCTGCATCAACCACCAGTCAAATAATAAACAAGTAAAAGACAAAACCCTTCTAATGCAAATTCCTTGTTCTTTTTGCTCTTTCTTTACCCCTTCTCAATGTCTTTTAGCATCAGTCAGACATGGTCACATTTTGTAAAAAACACTATCTTCTCGGATTTCTTTGTTGAACATGAAAATGTAGTTGAGAGAAATAAATGGGACACAATTGTTGTTTAAAGCCTGTTGTTAAAGAATAAACCCTATGTTTATTGATTTTCCTGCCCAAAAGATGTGGTTTTCCACCTTCAACTGCTGTAGATGGGACCCGTGCTTTATATGTAGGCAGCTTTGAATTGGTTATAATGTCCACATAGGCTTAAAAAAACGGTGGTTAGTCATTTGTTAATAGCGAGGTGTTTTCTGAGCAACTTTTGAAATGTCGAGTTCCTATTGGGCAAAAAAAAAAAAAAAAGATGTCCAATGTGCTCTTAGGTAAAAAACCCAAGGTGCAAATTGGACATTTTCCCTTTGTAATTTAAAGTAATTTGATTGATGAGTAAAATTTTTTATTCCAAATAATTAAAACGACATTATTTTAGATTACATGTGAAATTAGTATGTCCAATATTAATAAATTGAACATAATTATTGCAAATATCTTTTATAATATAAATTTATATATAACTCTAAATTTAAATTATCCGTCCTAGTTTTGGTTTTTTGGTTCAGTATAATTTAGAACAGTTCGAGACAGATCTTGGTTCGGGGAATTCAAATTTCTCGAACCCGTCCGAATAAAAATTTTTTGGACTGTTTGGTTCAGAAAAAGTCAAACGGTCAACAAAAATTTTGATTCTAGAGATTTTTTATTCAATTTTTCATAACAGTTTGGATTCTTTTAAGACCCATACTCAACTCTACTTGCAATTTGATGGCTCGCTCCATTGCTGTTTGGGCTTGTTCTATTTCTGATATTATGTTCCAGTGTATATATATATATGTAATTTATGGAATAGGCTGACCCTTATTGTGAAAACACTTCTTAATTTCGAAACTAAAAGAGAGAAGCAGCCCAAATCATCTTTGATTCGAGGATTGCAGTTCCTCTAAACAAGTGATATAATTCCCTCAAAAAAAAAAAAAAAAAAAAAAAAAAACAAGTGATATAATTATTGACTTCTTTTTTAATAAAAACTTGATTTTCTTTTCTTAGCTTTCAAGAGAAACAAAATAAAAATAAACCGGGATTCTTAAACAGAAATAAATAAATAAATAATTTTTTTTTTAAAAGGAAAAGGTCTAATTTGCACCCTGAGTTTTTGACCTAAGAGCACATTGAACCCTTTTTTTTTTTTTTTTTTTGCCCAATCGGAACTTCTGCTTTAAAAATCTAGACATATTGAAACTTTACTTATTACAATCAAATTTTATAACTTTTTTTAGTACAATTAATTCCTATAAACTAATAAAAAATTAATTCTAACGAAAACTAACAAATAAAACTGATAATGTTTTTTAGAAATATATATATATATATATATATATAACCTAATTATTAAATTTTAAAAGTTTTTCAACCTATAATATAATTTTTAAAAATTTTTCTTAAATTTTTAAAAATTTTAAAATTAAGTAATATAAATTTCCAAAAAAATGACCAAATTTATTCGTTAATGTAAATAGCAAATTGATAATTGACCTAAAATTTAATTTTAATGTTGAATAAAAATTTTTAAATTTTGTTCATTAGTTTAAATTTTTAAATCTATACAATAATTTTTAAACCTACACAATAATTGATGAATAAATTTTTTTATTCAACTATTAAAATTAAATTTTAGGTCAGTTATAAATTCGTTATTTATATTAACGAATAAATTTGGTCATTTGTTTGAAATTTATATCACTTGATTTAAAAATTTTAAAAAATTTAAGAAAAATTAAAAAAAAATTATTTTATAGGTTGAAAAACTTTTAGAATTTAATAATTAGGTTATATATATATATTTCTAAAAACAATTATCAATTTTATTTGTTAATATCCGTTAAATTAGTTTTTTATTAGTTCATAGGACTTAACTATACTAAAAAAAAGTTATAGAATTTAATTGTAGATGCAAATTGGACCTTTTCCAAAAAAAAAAAAAACAAAAAAATCTCATGACTCGCCGTGCAATCTGTCGCTTAAACCCGCATGGTTACAATTGCCTACTTCGCGAGTTTGAGAGGCTAACCCCATGCAGCAGTGGGAAAGGAAATTGCGGTCATATACAGCAGTTAGCTTGGCTGAGGTTACATGATTCAAGGGAAGGGTACATAACAAAG
>CATIWK010013454.1:0-12380 GCA_949634005.1 Mallotus japonicus | reverse complement strand
TTTCCTCATTTATTGCTTTTCCTTTTATTTTTCAATATCTTCTCTCCTCATTTATTGTCTCTTTTGGTGTTGCAACCAAACATAGGAAAATATTTTCTTTGAAAAATATTTTTTTGGAAAATATTTTCTCTACAAAATATTTTCCACAAACAAACAGAGTCGTAGTTATTGAATTTTTTTTGGTCCAAAGGAAAATTATATTAGATAATATGCAAGGTACAAGGAAGAGTGCAAGTTTTTACAAGATACACAACTATAATACCTAATCTTGCTCTTGAAGGATACAACGTAAAAAAAGAGAAGAAAAGAACAACACTCAAGAAAATAAAATAGCCACAAACACACCAGTATAATGGGGCCGCATTAAGAGGATTTTGACAGACAAGTAGGCCAAAGCCATAATCTAACATGAAGAGATGTGGATTTCAGATGGAAGACTGGAATAAAACTTCAGCATTCTCTGCGAAAAGTTGGGTGTGGCTAAACCCATTAAAACAAATGAAGAAAACCTTGAATATTGGGTAGGTCAATTCAAGGATCTCCTCCAAGAGAATCAAGTCTTCTCCTTCTTCCTTAATGTAAGCACCACCCACAAAACCTCCTTGCATACCTAGAGAGAGCAAAAGTCCAAACCAAGGGAAGTAAAAGAGGGATAACACTCCAGTTGATTTACTAATTACTTTAATAAGAGAAGAAAAACTATATACAAGAAGAGAAGAAGGAACCAATTTCCCGCCAAAAATGGCCAGAAATTGGTTAGAGAAAGTAGCGACGAAGAAGGGTGCTAGCAAAGGGAAGAAAACTCCAGAAGGTGAGAGAAAGAAAGAAGGTTTTTTTAAACCCCAAAATGTAGTTATTGAATTAGTTCAAACAAAATATTAGAAGTAAAATTGCAATAAATTATATTTGGTTAAAAACCAAAAGGTAAGAGGCTATTCTCGTTTAAACGACGTCTCAAGTTTGAATCGTGATATATGTAGTAGTGTTAGATTAGTTGTTAAAAAACCTTTGTCGTCCTTGTGGTCCTGCTCGATCATACCAAATTTTTCAAATTTAAATGAGTTCTAAATACCGATAGTTGATATTAAAAAAAAAACAAAAAATAGCCTTTAAAATATTTAATGCGTATAATATATGGTTTTATGAATAACAAGAAAAAAATGTTAGCTTTGTTATGCGGTTTTGAAATATATCTTCTTGAAAAAAAAAATGTTTTCTTTTTCTTTTGAACTTAAAAGAGAATATTTTATCAAGTTGATGTGGTCACAAATTGAACCAATAATCTTTTACCTTGGCAAATGTTTTCTCATTTTGATATCAACTTATACCTAATTGCATAACTAATATTTGGCACTAGTGTAGTTCTTTACTATAATGCACATTTTGTGCTTATAAGGGGCAGGGCCATGGCAGTGTTGAGTTTGCAGTGTGCATAAAGAAGGCAAGGTGCAAATTGCAGATGGTGTGACATCTCAATGGAATCCTGAAAGGCAATGAATTTCCACTTTGAGGTTTTGTTATTAGTTAGCAACACTATTTCTTCACATTATCTATCCATCAAATCGATTATTGAAAAAATTGCATCAAAATTGGGATGAACCGAAAAAATAAATAAATGAATAGATCACGACTTGCTTAAAAGTCCATCTCTATCAAACTTTTAGCATTTAGATTGATCAATTGATTCCATTGTAAAAGCAAGAGCTTTGGCAATTGGCATTATACCATTGTAGTAGTACAATTTCTTGAACATCCTAAACCTCTTGAATGTTTGCTCAAGCTTCAAAAGACCATATTCATTCTCTTCCACCCACCAAACTATATAAGGTATAAAATCAATAACTATGAAAAAGGAAAAAAAAAATTCACTCTACAACAATTCCTGCCTTTCATCTTGAGAAAAGTCTTGTAAAGAAGTTTCCTGAATTGGCCTTTTCTAGACATGCTACATGAACATATCTTCCAAACTTGTCAACCTGCCTTGCCTCACCTCTTGTATCCTTCTTGCAAACCTTGCAAGTTTTGTCTACCCATCCTTCTTCAACGTACTGCCCATCCACTGATGACAAAGTAAGACTAATTAGAACTGATTTGAATGATTAATTCAGCACCCAGTAACTAATTGTATCCATAAGAGTAGAAAACAAATGCACTGAAAATGAAAGAATTGCATACCATCAATGTAAGACTTGAAGAAATCCTTGTATGTCCCTCCAATTTTCCTTCTTAGAGCACCATACTGCATTGCATGATAAATCCCCATTACAATACAGTATAAATCATTACGCATACAATATATATAGAACTCGAAGAAAAAAGCTTCAATTTAGTGGTACTGGAGTTGTTTTCAGGACTGCCAGGTTACCTGTTCCCTAGACATTCGTCCACCGGACTTGGTGTTTTGTCTTGCCTCTTCAAGAAGTTCAGCATCCTTCGCGGATCGAACTTGGGAGAAATCTAGAGCTTCAGTTACACTACTAAAAAAAGATTGCTTGCCCTTTTCTGTCTCCTCTTCAACATTCTCTGCTTTGGCAAAGACTCTAAAGTTAGCGCTCCTCGGAAGTCTTCTTTCAGACAAGTTTTTCTGTGCAACTCCTACCTGGGGAGGGAAACAGTTTTGTGAAGGTGACAAAGGAAGAGTTCTGAGTCCCATGTTTAGGTGTTAGCAGTTTCAGTTTCCACTCCACAATTATGTTTTAAGCTGCTGTTTTTATATAGTTAGTGTGGCTATGCTTTGCCTGCAAAGCAGAACCACTAGTTCACTACAATTTGTAATTGCACGTAGCTTCGTTGCCACTCACAGTACCTAGTGGCTAAGGGAACATTACGTGGTTCTTTGTAAAACTAAGAAAATTTGAGAAGAGTAACTAGTCTTGAAATTGGGTCAAATGTGTAAGAAATATCTCTTCATCTTGAGGTGAGTATGGACCGATTAACCGAACCATGGAGCAAAATTTTGAACTGAATCATATTTATCTGTTTAAACATATTCAAAACCATAATTAAACCAATTATCTTGATTATCGGTTAACCAATTAAACCAGTTCAGTTATACCGGTTTTTTAGATTTTTTATTTGTAATAATTTTTATTGCATATAATATTGAATTCAACAAAAAAAAAAACCACATGTTTTCTATTATCAAATTAAATTCATAAAATATATATATAGTGCAACTTATTTCACATTAAAATTACCAATCTTCAAAATTAAATATATAGAAAATAAGTTTCTCAATCAAACATTGATACAACTTAAAAGTATATAGGATAAATGTTTAACAAGTAATAAAATAATTCTATAAATGATGAGTTTCAAATGATCATTACTTAAATATTTCATATATTTCCAATCCTGTAAAATTTAAAATAAAAATAATTAAAATAAAATATTTTTAATCTCACAATTATTAATATACTGAAAGTTTAAAATACATTTTCACATTTAATGTTTGGTATTAATGGTTCAGTTAACCAACTAATCAAACCATTTTGTTTATATCTTCGGTCTTCGGTCAGATTGATTAACCGCTATTTTACAAAATTAGAAATCTAAAACAAACCGTTATTTTTTCAAAACGGTTTTGAAAACCAAACTAAAACTTAGTTTGCCGATTCAGTTAACCTTTATTTTGAATTGATTTTTCGATTTTCATCCGATAGATTGATTTTTCATTTCATTTGCTCACCCCTATCTTCATCAAATGCATACAAAAGATATTTTTGTAGAATCTGTTTTGTTGGCTTGCAAGAGACTATGATTTCATTCACTATTGAAAAAACATGATTATGTTGTGGTAATGGTTATCAATATTTTTCAAATCAGACCGATGGTTGAACCGGTTGGTGCGCGAATTCATCGGTCTAATTGGTTCAACCGGTTTAACTCATTAAAAATGTCATTTCATTGTTTTTCTATTTCAACATGCATAGGACTGGGATTACATGATGATTTTCTACAGCAAAACTAGTAAACTTCCTGTATAGACCTTGCTCGTTGACACCGCAGTTTTCTGGTGCTACTCTTTGAGTGTTTACCTATACATAAAAGAACATTCGGACAAAATTACTTACATGATATTCTTACACAACATAAACCATGCCAACCTCCAGAAGAGATACTGGTGGCACTTTGAGTGCTACGTCTGGCCCCCGGCAGTTCTTCCTTAGGAAATTATAGCCAACGTTAAGAGCCAATTTCTTCAAGAAAGATGACCCTTGTTTCGCTTGGACATGCGAGTGCCCTAGTATAAATGCAATGCCTGCTTGTTGAGCTGCGAACAGATCTTCTAGCTCTTCTTTTAACTGCACTTCCATTTCGGATTGAGGATGCGTTTCAGACTCATCATCAATGGCAAACCTCACTCTTTTTTCCACTACACTAATAGGTTCCATTTCAACAACATTGGCCATACTCTCTACTGTCAAGAATCCACCAGAAACACTTGCTGGATGCACAGTTTCTTCAATTTCATAAGCTGGTGTGGCAGAGAATGGCATTGTTCCAATCACTGTCAATCTACATTCACTAGTTGACTCATTGGATCGAGAGGCATCATCCTCGGTAAATGAGCTATTCCTTGGATGCCAATCATAGTTGACGAAATCAGCCAGCCTAGCAACAAGCTCAGATTCAAAAGAATCAACATCCTGGTGCACATCGCGGTATCCATAACGAACAATGCATCTGTAAGACCGATGAGATGGAGGGCCCACACGTCCCACAAGATACCTCTCAGCTGGGGGTACATAAGGCACAGGCACAGATTTTACACACACAAAGACAAGTATCCGATGAAAGGCAGGGAGGTTGGTGACAAAGCGTGAGAAGTTAGCAGGGATGCCAGAGGTGAGATCAGTGAAAACTAAGCCAATGCCAGGGACTCTAGCAATTCCTAAGCTTGGGCCTAAGGCTAAAAGCCAGTCTAGTGATACCTTGTTATGGAGGTCAAACTCATATTTTTTAATGGTAGCATAATGCCAAACAAACATGATGGTCATGAGGAAGAGAGCTAAGAGGATGGGAAGCCAGGCACCCTCCGTGAACTTGGTGAGTGAAGCTGAGAAGTAGAGCAATTCAACTGAGCCAAATAAAAGCAGAAAAGCAAGTGCTAGAATAGGGGGCTTTTGCCAACAGAGGATTATAACCAGCGAAGTAAGGCATGTGGTCACTAGCATCACTGTCATCACAGCTAGTCCTGCAAAAGAAACAAGAACATTGTAAAATTTCAAAGTCTAGTTATCTCTTGAATTTTATTGACATTTGGATCATCAGTTGTGAGGACAGCCAGCCATATTGAAACATAAACATAACAAGTTCAATTAGTGTAATTCACAGTCAAGAAAATGGTGCTAGGGTTGCCCCAAAAAAGTTAGAAAAACAGAAATGGACCTGGTATTTATCAGGAAGGAGATGATTCAAATGAACCCGAAATGATTAAACCTTGTTAAATGAAACTCGAAAACTTAGCCATTTGATGAAAAGTTAGAATATAAGGACTTGGGAGATTCTAGATCACTTGACTACTTGCCTGATGCATTTCCCATGTGTTTTGTGTCTCTAAATCCTATAGTCACAGCAATGCAGAGGATCATGAGAATCCAATTGATCTCAGGGATATATATCTGCCCATGTATCTTGTCAGAGGTGTGAACAACCTTCACTTTTGGGAAGCAGCCTAGCGACTGGCTCTGATTAATGATGGAGAACGTCCCACTGATGATTGCTTGGCTTCCAACCACAGAAGCAAGTATGGCTATTATCAGCACTGGAATTCTCAATTTTTCTACACCAAAACATTTAAGTCATCAGTTTTCCAGTCAACTACATAACAAATCAATTGCTTGAAGAAGATAATCCCTGATAAATTTAGACTGCATTTTTGTAAGTTTTTAAGTGATCAGAATTCAGAACTCATTTACAGCTAAGAAAGAATTGATAGGGAAGCAAGTATCCAGAGTATTCAGTCTCATTTAATTTCTATGTGTATCGATTGCCTGTAAAAAGAATGATAAATGTGTTACCTGGGACAGAGATATAAAAGCCAATATGGTTATTGTCATCATGATGCTGTGACAGATAAGCAGCTTGCCCCATGTACGCCAATATAAGTGCTGGATAAACCAGAAAGGTGAAAGCAATCTGTAGAACAGAAAAAAAATTTATGAACGTGTAATTGGTAGGTTGTGTGGTTTTTTCTGTGACCAGACAAGATACTGGATTCAGAACTTTCACACACCTGAATTGCAGCATAAGAGAAATGGCCAAGATCAGCAAACATTGCCTCCGAACCTGCATGTACAGCCGTGCATATTATTGGCATTTTTTGTTAACTGATAACAAATAAACTATAAGTCCCTCTCATGCAATATAATCCATACGCATTTGAGTTCTAGACTCAAACCGTAAAGATGGATTATTTACCTGTTATGCACAATAATATTCCACCCAAAGACATCCATCCACCTTTCCGTGTTTTCTTCAAGAACTTGAACATGTAATATGGAGAAAGAGCTTGATAGACATGCGGATTCCAGTGGATTATATTATATAAGCCAAGGGCACTGATGCATAGTAGCCATGTCAAGACAATTGGTGCAAAGATAAACCCCACACGATGTGTGCCGTAGTGCTGAAGTGCAAAAAGGCACACCAAGATGAAGCAAGTGATTGGAACAACAGCATCTACAGTAAAGTGACAGTAAAGAGTATTACAATTTCTGAGAAACTAAGTCTCCACATTCCTTGCATAAAATATATCAATATTCTTCTGTGCATGCCTATCTATGCAGATATTTAAAAAAAAAAAATGGTAAAACGCTTCATACGTCCAGAAAATGTACTCTAGCAAGATGATCATAAGTCACAAACACTACCACTGCCATTTAACTCAACTAGGAGAATGGAAAAATATGATTATAAACCACAAACTCCATCCCAAGAAAAAAAAAATAGTATAAGACTTGAATAACAATGAAAACATTATCACAATATTGATTAGTCCACTTTTTGTCACCATAGAATAATGAACTGTGAATGGTATAATCAATTTGGAATTCTGCTTAGGAATTTGATTTAAGTCCATTAACTTCAAATCAGAAACTATAAGAAGTAGTGGCAGTCAAATCACTATTTTTCATAAAGTAGCAGCAAGCAGATATGCCTCAAAAAAAAATCATAAAATGTGGTGTTGACAAGTGGTCAGCGTATGACCACAGTATGGGCAATGGGAATGGTCCCAAATGTTAAGGCCAACCGGCTTCTGCTAAACAACTGGATCAGAATGACAAAGTGGACCTCACCCTCCCCAAAAAGAAAAAAAAATCCAATTCTCAACCCGACAGACACAATCTTCTTCCTTTTAAAAATTCACATCACTTTGCCAACATTTTGTAATGTCACTTTGACTCATAAACAGTCCAACCTCCAAACTTCCTGCTACTTCAACTTGGCATTTCCATGTTTCAATATGAGTATAATGGTACAGTAAGAAATAAGGGAAACTGAAAGTAAAGAAGATTACACTGATGATGTTCCTTGGACATGGATAACTCAAGGCCAGATACTGCAGAGAAAACTACAAAACAGAAAACAAGTAAACAATATGTCAAATTACAGAAGTGATTGGAAATTACATTGTGTTAATAGAATGAGATTTACCTGAAATGGCTGGAGTGAGCAGTCCATCTCCAATTACCATACATGTACCAAGAAGAACCAAGATCAGCAAAGCAGTATGCAAGCCCTTATGCTTCTCGAGGTAGGTTTTAACCCTTGAATTCTTCTTCTCCAATGGCTGTTCCATTTTGTAAGTGGAGAGTGCTTCATCAGCTAACTGCCTATTTGGCAGAAGGCTAACTTTCACATGCCGGCAGATCGAAGAATACAATGCAAAAGTACCACCTACAAAATTAAGTATAAAAAGGTTTTGAATCTGATGTTCAACTGATACTGATGTAGCGCAGTTGCTTAAGAACGTACCTTCTCCGTTATCATCCGCTCGAAGGACCACAAATACATACTTGAACAAGGGGATCAAAGTAAGAGTCCAGAAAACAAATGAAAGAACACCAAAAATCTCTTCATTGGTCTCTGAATGACGGATGTCTTCTGCAAATGTGCTCTTGTAAACATAAAGAGGGGAGATACTAAGATCACCATATACCACACCGAGGCTCTGATAAGCCAAAACCAACAGTGTCTTCCAAGAGTCCTTCTGCAATGCAATTTGACAAGCACAATTCTCAAGAATTCAATCAAGTTGCAGAAGCTCATCAGTTGTGCAAACTGAATTTTAGTCTAGACGTTGTGCTAAAGTAAATTGTCACAATTTTAAACAGGAAAGCCTGCACATATTAATTACAGATCCATGGAATCAAGCTAAGAAGACAAATCAACAAACCTTTGAGGTGTCCCAGCATTTTCCATGCCCAAGATCCATGGTCCCTATGCCTCAATCTTTACACTAAATTCTTGAAGCTCTTGCGAAAAGCTAGATGCCGTTCTGCAGCAAATGAAATACTTGAACTGAATATACAATCTGAATGAATCAAACACTACCGACAGAATATTTCCAAGGCACCCATGCAGGTTCCTGCTTTACGCCCGCAAACAGAGAAAGATGATAAAAAGCAGGTCACACTCACTTTCCAGTAAGTTCACATGCCATCCATACCCTCCATCACATCCCCACCAAACTCTTGTAGAAAAAAGAGCACATCGAAATTGTTTACAACAATGCAAAAGAAAACTCTTAAGGTCAAGAAACACTCAATCCTAATTTTTAACAAAATACTTGAATCCTTAAAAATATTAAGGCTTAACTACAGTAGTTTTGTTCAACTATAAGCTCCATAAATGCAAAAGGGCCCTCATTTTATTGCTGCAGGCTCTGCATTTGTTTTTCATGATATAAAATAAATAATGTAAGATTACCTTTCTTTTCTAGTTGATACCTCACTGTTTCTTGAACTTCAATCAACCAAGAAGGCCAAGCCAACACGAAATAATGAACAACAACCAGCCCACAAGAAACAAAAAGGGTATATACATACATATATATAAACAGGAACTTTTGGAAATTAAGTGTTAATTATGAACAGCCATGATACCGCATGTAACAAAGTTACTGCTATTACATCTTGCTTTGCAGGGAAAATAGATGGTAACAAAATTGAAGAATCCTAAGCGATGGCAACAGCAAGGCATAATCACGTGATAGAACGACAGTTACATTCACACAACCATCACAACGCTACTAGCAACAAGTTCACACGGCAATAAAAGCCTATTTTAAGGACCATTGCACAGACCCCACATCCCCTCTCTATCTTTTTCTCATAGGCACACAGACTTTTATCTCTTTAATCTCTAATTAATTTTTGAAAAATTCTTATCTGCCCCTAATGCATTACATCTTAAGGGTGTGCGTGTCTTGTTTTCAAGTATAATATACTCAGTATATTATGTAATTTTTTTCCTCCACTAATGAATTCTTCCAGATTCTTAATCTTACCTAACAAAAGGTACCCATTTTAATTATATTCCTTGCAAAAGCTTTTGGAAGCTTAATTAAGCAACTTTTTTGTTAAAAAAGATGAGGAAGGTCAAATATTGCTGTAATTGTCATTAAATAAATGGGGCTAGCCGGCTAGCAAGTAGCAAGAAAATAGAGATACAAATGAGCCACATATTGAACTTCGAACTAAAGAGACCACAGAAACACTCTCAAGTCTCACCAAAGTCCTCAACCTAACAAACCGCCTCTAGAACCAAAAGGTGGCTCAATAATGTTGTTAAAGGCAGACCCATGTGAGTTAACAAGGACGATACATGCTTGTGCAGCATCCAAGTGTATTTATCACCAGCCTTTTATAAACCCCTTTTCTGACAACACTTAGGCTCAGCTTTTTGTGCTTTCTTATGCGCACTTGGCTTCTTTCTCAGACCCACCCACCTTTGTCCTTTTTATCATCTTGG
Organism: Mallotus japonicus; assembly: GCA_949634005.1. Classification (NCBI taxonomy): domain Eukaryota; kingdom Viridiplantae; phylum Streptophyta; class Magnoliopsida; order Malpighiales; family Euphorbiaceae; genus Mallotus; species Mallotus japonicus. Next base: position 2,402 of record CATIWK010013454.1, on the reverse strand, counting down.
CTAAACAATCTTTTTCTAGCCTCATCAATCATCATCATCATCATCTCTCATCTTGCGCTTTTTTTAAGACTTCATCATCTATCAGAAAGATTGTGACTTTACCTCTATATTTAGCAATTCAGAGCTCACTCTGCAATCAATTTGGCCACTAAATATTTGTAAGACATTACAACAACAGAACACCAGTTGCCAAGCTCAATACGCAATTGATACAAAACAGCAGTAAATAAATAAAGCTTTAAATTTTTACCTGAGTTTTTCATTCTATTTTGAACTTCTTGGATATTATAGTCTTATACTAATTCTGGATCTGCAAGTTCCATAAAGCAGCAATGAAAAAGAGTGTAAAGTTCAAATCTGCAACACTCTCATTTCCTTAATGAGCTATACGGTGAACTTGGGTCACTCTTTAATCTTTATATAACTGAATATATTCATAAGGGCATGTGAGGGAGATTTGATACAAGAAGTAAAGGTGGTGATGAAGCTTAAAAGACAGCAATGAATGGAGATTTTGGATGGATTTGAAGGGTGAATTGAATGGACAAAAAGCTGTTAAAGCTGTCACCAACCGACAATGGCGAATGTTGTTCAGCTAAGTGAAGAGATTAATATTAAAAACAAGGAGTAGAGAACGTGGGTAAGAAAAAGGAATATCAAGTCTGTGACAAAAAGATTTTCTTGGAAGTAATAAAGAAATGCCATTGTAGCTGCAAGCATGGAGTTTCATTTTTTGTTCTTACAAGTTGCATTTTTTCTTTAACATATTAGTACAAGGAATGTTTTTTGTTCTTGAAAATTTTCTTTTCTGATATGGTTCAAATTCTTGCCATTCATGTGCCGCATTTTCAACTTGGTTTTTGCTCAACATTCATGCATCAATAAAATTTAAGGGAATGGGTTGTATGTATTATGTATTTGAATTAAGTTTTTGAAAAAAAAAAAAAAAGAACCCTACATGATATATGATCTATAAACACATTTATACCATTGTAAAATTAGTGTCTGAACTAGTTTTGTCGGTATGGTAAAAGTATAATTCTATAGATAGTTTTATTTCATTATTTTTATTAAGAGTACATTTTATATTTTAATATGTATAATAATGGTAATAATTGAATAAATGAAATAAAAGAAAAATAGGAAATAGTTGAGAAAATAGGGATGTTTTAGTTAGAATAAGAGACATATTTTTTTGTGAAAAAAAAATAGGTAATGTTTTAAATGTAATAAAATTAGAGTGTTTTACATAAAATATAATATGTGTATTCTAAAATAAGATTTTTAATAGTTTATAAAACTATTATGAATTTTAATAACTCAACACATAGTTTTCTAGTAATAAATGTTAAATTATGGAGAAAAACACTTATTACATTTTGAATCTAATGACTTTAGAACCCAACATAATATAAATTATAGAGCGATTAAATTAAAATTAAAAACATTAGTTTTTAAAATGATATAAAGAAAAGTTGGCTATTCAACTTTCACTTGGGCTAATTTTTATTTTTTTTTATATTTAATGCCCTTATATTTAATAGCTACATAAATTTCAATTAATTTGAATCTAAATTGACTAGATTCCAAAAAGAGGGAAAACTTTTTTTATATTATTTTTTATATATAAAATTTGAATTAATATTATTTAATAAAATACAAACTTCTCATTACTGGACTCAAGATCGTACTTAACAAAATATAAACTTCTTATTATTTGAACCATTAAATATTGAATATGTTACTTCATATTAATTGTTAAAAAAATTACACATTTAAATATCGTTTTTTATGATTTTATACTGAATGAACTTGAATAGAAATGGTTTAAAAAAAATTATACATATCTTAATTTATTTGTTTTTTAACAAATATTCAAGGATATGGTTCATATTCCATTATTATTTTGTTTTGGCTATATCAGAGGTAAGCATCCATTTAGCTAACGTTCCCTTAAAAAAAAATAGAGCAGGACATGCCATCTCTATCACTAAAATCCTAGAGAAACCTGATTTTTAGGCTGTTGAAATGCAATAAGCAAGAAGAAAATCCCTGGCATGATAAAGTGGGGCGGCTTCACATCCATATCCATATCCACAAATCATTAGCTTTATTTTTCAAGTCAAATTCACCCACTATCTCTCTCAAAAAAAAAAAAAAAAATTCACCCACTATCAAATATTTCTTTTTACAGGTAAAAAGAGACGCGCACTTTGAATTCGTGCATATTGGCTACATGCATTTCATTAGGCTACTTGCGACAATTAAAGAAAATAGAGAAAAAAAAAATATATGTAGATTTAACAGATTCAGCAATATATTTACGTCTTCAAAAGTAGAACCGCTGGAGCGTTTTTCTTATTAATACAAACTGTCTATAATTAGGGTTATATATATATATA
>CATIWK010013390.1:0-10283 GCA_949634005.1 Mallotus japonicus | reverse complement strand
TTATTTGTGATATGCCATGTTTTTAGTGTGATTTATTGAAGTCTTAGGGTAGTTTTAAGTTCTGGATATATGCAGGTATAGCTTGCTTAGAGTAGAAATAAAATATGTCGGTTTGAGAGTCTATTCTGCCTGTTGAGGAGGTGATCGCCTCCTTAAAGAGGCGGTCGCCTCTTGGTTAGTAGGCGATCGCCACTTGACCAGAAGGCCAAGTGACGATCGCCACTTGGACAGGGCGACAGACGCCTTGTTCCCCTTTCTGTACAATCTTTGCATGCTTTTTATTCATAGTTCATGTTGTTATTTTATGCATGATTACGCTACTTTTGCATTATATTAGTGAAAGTACCATGTTTACTTATTCATTTGTCCATCTTTGAACTATGATTAGTGTTTTATTGGATTTGAGCTAATCAACCAAATTCCCGACTTGTGGGAAAGGGTGATCTTTTGTTTTGTAGGGATTCCTATGAGTGGTTCTTACCACTAATTTATACGGCGTTTTAATTAGTTCTTGAGGGGTTTCATTGTTGTATTAATTGTGCTAAAATTATAATCCCTAATCCCTTCCCTTTTCATTTAGAATGTATGTTTGTAAATTATTATTTATCTGTATTGAATGCCAGGGTAATAAGCATGTAAAAGGACTAATGTGCAAAGTCGGTAAAATATAAAAGTGGAAATGATTGCAATCCAACGATAATAAGGAAATAATTAAATAATCAAGAATGATAAATTACAAAACACAAACGGAGGTCGATCGCAAGGTCGGGTGGACATTCAAACGTCCATACCCAGTTTCCGAACCCGTTTCTCTGATGACGGTTTCTGGGCAATTCCGTAGGAATCCAGTTGCTGTATAAGTGTGTCCCGGCTTTCATCCGGGTGGCGACTCCATCTCTGAGTAGGCTTTGACCTATATCATATTTCTCACGATGACCTCGGGCCCTAAACAGTGCCGTGGTCGCCAACACATGGGCGCGTGCTAGACCCTGCCGCCTACACTAATTTGATTCCCAACCTTTCTTATTTTGTGGTACTTTTGAATTTATAATTTTGTAATCGTATGTTATATTTATTTCCATTAAAATCAAAATAATTAAAATTAATGAGAATAATAAATTAATAAACTAGCTAATCAAATCTCTAATTTTGATTTTGAGAAGATAAAATTTTTTATATAGAGAAATTTCTTGCTATTTACTATTAAATTACCACTTAGATCATTCTTCAATCATTAGTTGTTATTTTTTTTTAATCTAAACCACGTGTATATAAAATTTATTAGACTTTCACTAATCCAATTCAATTCAGATAAGATCATTAGGAATATTTAACACGATTATGTATACCATGTTTAAACTCAAGAAATCACTTAAATAAAAATAGCTTTCTACCAATTGATTTCAATGGTTATTGGTAATCATAAATTGTTATTAGTTGTTGGGAACTAGCACATATGATCAAATTTAAATGAAATTTAGTGACTAAAATTATATTTAACACAAAAATTGATATACAAACTGCAAATAATGATAATATTTTTACATATAAATTAAATTATTTTCATATTTATATATTGAACACTTTTGAGTCATTTAAATATTAGATCAATTCCACTAATAATTTTCTTTTTAAAATTATTTATTAAAAATTGTTATTTTCATACACACACAAAGAACAAATGATGTAATACACAATTACACAGAATCTTCAATTATATATATCACATTATTTGCATACGAAATATATGAACGGTCCAAAATAAATGAAATGGGATGTCATAAATGCCCGTAAGCTTGCCTAGATGGCTAAGTTGTTGCTACGAACATTGTAGAGTCTTGAATATAAGACCCCGTAGAGTTTTGAATATGAGACTCCTTTATTGGTATTCCTCCTCCATTTATGTATGGGAAAAAAAGAATCATGAATGAACTAATTAAAAGGGTAATTTACTAACAGCCTCTTAAGATTGTCTAATTTATTAATTTATCCTTATATTTTCAGAAGTTAACTAAATATCTCTCATATTTGATTTTATTAACTATTTTTCCTTTGTACTAACTTAATATCCTCTCAGGTTTACAAAGAAAAAAAAATCAATCCTAAAAATATTTAGTCAGTGAAAGGAAAAATAATTAATAAAATTAAATCTGAAGAGTATTAGTTAACTTTTGAAAAAATAAGAATGAATTAGTAGGTTTTTATTTGCGGGTTATCATAATTCAACCTAATTAAAACTATATATGCCTAATTTTTTTTTTTGGGTAACAATATATGCCTCATTTGTTTGACAAAATGTAACAAAAGAGAACATATTTCTTCTGCTGACCAATGACATAACACCACGTGTCGAAATCAGGATGGCTGTAAAGAGACAGTTCCTTGAGATCATAACCTGTTCAATAGTGTTGGAAGACTGCCCAATAAGAAAGTGTAGCAAGCCGTGTGGGGGACCCCACATCTCACCAACTTGCAACCCCCTCTACCACTTTATTATTTCTTGATCTCATCTCAACCCTTTTTTTTTTTTGGCGGCTACTTCTTCGAGTGAAATTTCTGTTTATTACATTTAAATTTATCAGAGCATCTCGAACGATACTCTTTAAAAGTATATTCTAGGTAATAAAAAACATCTTAAGAAATTATTTAATATAAAAAGTAAATAATTTTTTTAAGTCTAATATACTCTTTTTATTTCACTCTTTATTTTATTTTATCCTATAAGCATTTAATTTTAATTTTTAAATATTGTGGAAAAAAAGAGAAAAAAATTATAGATAATAAAAGAAACCAATAGAAAATAAAGATATGTATGGAAAATTGAAGTGCATTAATTAACCATTGGTATAGAGAGTATAGAGAGCCAAATTCACTCTTTAATCTATAATTTAGATTTAGAGAGTGAGTTGAAGTCCTATTTTTCACGATCACTCTTTATAATAAAGAATTTATGTTAAATAAAGAGTGCATTGGAGATGCTCTTATATTTACATATATATCAAAAAAATATAAAATATTTAATTATATTTTACAAATTTAATTGTTAGACATCATAAATAAATAAGAATCTCTCATCAAATAACATTTCTTAAACAAAAAAAAAAAACTAGTAACCAATATTTCTTGGTTCAAGATATTTTGCTATATATATATCTTTTTGTTGGTTTAAATGGTATAAATTTTAAATTTTTTAAATAATATTTTTAGTTTAAATTTTTTATATGAAAAGCTGATGTTAAAAGAGTTTTATCATTTTATATTCACTTGAATCAAATTTTAAAATAATATAAATACATATGAATATTGAATATTAAAAATATCAAATATACTAATAGCTATTGAGATCAGCTCTCACTTAAGCAACGTTTTGAATTGGAGTGATCATTTATGTTGTCACGTTAAATTAGCTATTGAAAAGCTTTTATATCATTTTTGTGGCTCTACATGAATCAAATTGAATTAATTAGAATTCAATATATCTCCCAAGTGCTAGATTAGTGGTCACCAGAAGTGAGCTTCTTATCAATTTTGGTGACCAAGGCAAAATTTCAAAATTTTTAGTTTAATCACATTATGTCCAATCGAATTTTACGAACATTTTGTTAATTTTAGATATAAAAATGCTCTTGAATTAAATAATTTTTAGGTAGTTGTTGCTTTATTATATTAATTAAAATTTTCATCATAAAAATATCATTAATTAGTGAATATTCGTATGAATTTGAGGTAAACTTCTATTATATTTTAAGATCATAAGTGAAATATGTGACTATACTTAATAGAGTGAAAAAAAAAAAAATTTAAAGTCACTCAATTGAAGCATATTACATTTTTAAATCAAACATTTTCTTAGTAAAATACAAATGAATCCTCCACCCTTTTGTGTAGGATATGATGGTTTGTGCTAAAGATACAAGGAGAAAATATAAATGTGGTTTTTACTTATGATAAAATTAGTGTTGTGAATTTTCTAAAAAAAAAAAAAAATTAGTATTGTGATTTTTTTTTACAACATTTAAGTTTATTATATTCCATATTGCTAATTAAAATTACTGAATCACTTTCATAAGAAGGTAGGATTCTAGTGAAAATATTATTTGAGTAAAATAAGTTTTATTTGATTTTAAAAAAAAGTTAGTTGTTTGAAGATTTTTACCGTTTTTATAGTCATATTCGAATCAATGTAGAGCACACTGTACTTTAGATACCTATGATATATATATATATATATATATATATATAAAGCACTAACTACCTTGAATGAGGTTATAATAAATGTCGAAGGTTGAACACTCTAATAATATATCTTACTTTAAAGTATATATAGGTTAAAAGTTCGATCATTATCTCTCCCTCCTCATTTCAAATAAAACAAGCTTATAATAAATAAAATTAGATATTTTATAAAACACTATAAAATTGTTATTTTTAAAATGTAAAATGGTAACTGTCCAAATATATAAAACACTATTCATATATTAACGGCTAATCAAATTGAGAAAAAGATAGTGAGTTTTTTTTGAATATTATTATTAGGTCAAAGGGTCAAATTGAACTCTTAACCATGCTTCAAAGTCAATACTAGACCTTAATATTTTTTTAGTCATAATAGAAACTTTCTTTTTTAAAATTAAATTATATTGGACCTTATTTTAAAAAGTTTTTACAATTAAGTTCTCTAAGTAAAAAAAAAAAATTTAATGGTTAACTAATAAAAAAATTATTTAGACAAACAAATAAATTGATAAATTTAAAAAAATATATATATCATCTTTCTATAAAATTTTAAAATTTTTTAAACCCACATACTAATTTTTTTAAAATTTTTAACTTTTCTTAAAAATTTATTTAAAATTTACTTAATTTTTTTTATAAATCTAAAAATTTTAAAACTTTACAATTAAGTGATATAAAATTAAAAAAAATCTTCAATTTTAATCGTTAATTTAAATAAATTTTTCATTAGTCAACTATTAAAATTAAATTGATGATATAATTTTATTATTAAATTGTTAAAATTAAATTCATGAATAAGATTGATTAAAAAAAATTCTCATTATAATTAAAAAAATATTAAAATTCAATGTTAACGTTGGAGTGAAATTGAGGATCCAATTTGACCCTCCGACAATTATTATTGTTATTATTATTCTTTAAGATGTGAAAGAAGAAAAAAAAATGATAGGAACAGAGAGTGAGAGAGGTGAGAATTATAATTATAATAAGAGGGAACTTTTTTCCATTAAGCTGCAGTATCCACAGACCCATACTCCCCAATCACAGCCCACCACATTCAATCTTTCTGTTGGTCACTCACTCACTCGCTCACCCTCTTCAAGCTTTTAGCAAAAAGCTCAGATTCATTCCTTGGAGCTTCTCTGGGTACCATTGCTTTTGAGCTTATTATTATTGTTTCTGTTTTCTTTTACTTTGTTGCTCAGACTTCAAGAAAAAAAAAAAAAAAAAAGCAAGAAAAAGCAGAGAGATCTTTTCCCAGCTTTTCTATTTTCACTTCTCTATGAAATGGTACTCTTCCTTTCTCTCTCTTTCTCTTTATAAAGAATCACTCATTCACTCGCTCACTATCTTAAATTTAACCTGTACTGTGCTTTTCTTTTCTTTTTCTCACCTGGGTGTTTTCCATTTCCCACCTTTTCTTTTTTCTTGTTTTCTTTTGATTGGCTCCTATCAATTACTACTAAGATATCAATCAAAAGAAGTTGAAGCTGCCCAGAGAAGCTTTTCACTTTTCACCACTAAAACTTTCATCTTTTTCACTTCTTGGTTTCTTCTTCTATTTCAGTTTCATTTGAGTTGTTTCTTTTTTTAATCTGTTCTTGTTAATGTTTGCTTCCCATGGAAGTTTAACTTGGTATAGATCTCAGTATTGGTTCTATTGTTTTTAATTACTCTATCTGCCAGTTTCAGAATGGTCTTACTAAAATTTTTTGTTTGATTTTGGAAAAGTTGGGTCCTTTCTAGATTCCTTATAGGGTTATGACTAGACCACAAAAAAAAGCTATTCTGATTCTTCTTTAATGCTTCTTGATTTAACGCTGATATTTTGTTGCTCCTTTTAACCTTTTTCTTTTCTCTATTTTTTCACCAGCCCTACTCCTCATTTTACCCAATTCTTGGCTTCTTCACAATTCTTCTCTGGCATGTTAATATAATTTTCATTTTTTGTCCTGTTTTCTTTAATTTGGTTTCTTGAAATGAAGTGGGAAATGGGAGTTCTTTCACCTGCTTCTTATCTTTCAAGCACAAATTGGCTTATAGAAGAGAGCAAGAACACTAAATGGACTCCAGCAGAGAACAAGATATTTGAAAATGCTCTTGCTGTGTATGACAAAGATACTCCTGATAGATGGCACAAGGTTGCTGCTATGATTCCAGGGAAAACTGTAGGTGATGTGATGAAGCAGTATAGGCAATTAGAAGTTGATGTTAACAATATAGAAGCAGGGCTAATTCCAATTCCTGGATATAACACCTCTGCTTTTACATTAGATTGGGTTAACAGCAACACCTATGATGGATTTAAACAATCTTATGCTCTTGGTGGGAAAAGATCTTCTTCGGGCCGGCCTGCCGATCAAGAAAGAAAGAAAGGAGTTCCATGGACAGAGGAGGAACATAAGTAAGTTTTTCTTTGCAATATGTATGTGTTATTGGTGCTTATGTTCTTTGATTGTATTTTGATCTTGGTGATGGTTTGATGAATTATCAGTTTGCGAAAAAAAAGGTTAAGTTTCTTACTTTGAGATATGGTGGAAGATTATTGTACTTTGTAACTGGATTTAAGTGGAGAATATAATCAGTGTTAGAATCTAATCTGGATGAGATTGTAATTGTACTAAGATTCTTGTGAACTATTTCATGAGTTGGTTTGATTTATGAAAATTGTACTACATACATGTTTTTGGCAGCTGTCAGGACTTTGTTTTAAATTCTGATGATTTTACAGTGTGCAATTTCCTTAATGACAAAAAGAAAAGTTCAGCATCTTCCAGTCCATAATCATGACTATACTGTTCATAAACTACAAAACCTTGACAATTCAAATTGGCTGCAGGCTGTTTCTGATGGGGTTGAAGAAGTATGGCAAAGGAGACTGGAGGAATATATCGCGAAATTTCGTTGTAACTCGAACGCCTACACAGGTTGCTAGTCATGCACAGAAGTATTTTATCAGGCAGCTTTCAGGAGGGAAAGATAAAAGAAGAGCTAGCATTCATGATATAACAACTGTTAATATCAATGAAATAAGAACTCCTTCTCCTGAAAATAAAAGTCCATCTTCGCCTGATCAATCTGTAGTGCTTTCTCAGCAGTCCAATGGTGTTCCCATGCCTAGAACACATTTTGAATGGAATCAACCCAATAATGGAGCATCCATGGCTTTTAGTTCAGCACATGGAAACATGTTCATGTCTTCTTCTCCTTATGGTATTAACTCCTATGGACTTAAAATGCAGGGTCACAATCTGCATAGGGGTTCTTTTCATGATTCTTACATTGGACCTCAGAGTATACCTTTTCAGATGCAATCTTCTCAGCATTACCCTCACGGATAAAAAGTGAAATGGCTATAAAATCTCCAATGCCATACGCTCCTGTTAGTTCACTGCACTGGTATAGCTGACTCTGTGCTCTTCTACATGGCATTTTTAACCATTTCTTCTTCTTTTGTGTATATCTCATCAACAACTCATGTTTACTTCAACTTGGAGGGCAAAAGATTCTGTTCTGGTTGGCTCCATTCTTGGGTTATCCTTGTATTTAAAGATCATCTGCTCTGTTATGTGTAGGTAGAGGTGAGCTTTTATCCAAATGTGCATGGAGGAATGTGTTCAATCAATCAATGGATATTGTTGCTCTAAAAGGGATCTAGCATATATATGATTCTCAAGTGAAGATTAGACTTCACTGTTGCTCCCTGCCTGTTCTTTTATCTGATACCTTAAGATGGTTCCTCTAAGATAAAAGATTAGAGGAATGTGGAAAGAGATTTCTATTGCATCATATTCATATGTAACCTTAGAGGATCAAGCAGAGATAGGCATGAAATAAAGAAATCGACACGATAAGCATCTACAGTTATTAGCTGAATATCTTACCTGTGTTTATACCTGTTTCTATGGTTGGTGCATCAAAAAGCTCATGAATTCTATGAGCATATTATTAGTAATAATGCGCCAGTGATGCTTGGCCTAATAGCTAAGTTCATGTAGCATTATCCGAAGATTCGGGTTCAAATTTTCCAGCTCCTTTTGTAATGGTAAAACAAATATTATTAGTAATAATGCAGTCTGTGAAATGTCACCATGTAAACTTCTTAATATTCCCCCTCTTTTTACACCCTCTTTCAAATTATTGATAGATCTGAATTCAAGCTAGAAATGTCTCAATTATTGCAGCAATATGGAATTTTTTCAGCAAATGTGAATATTATTGTAGTGGGTTGTCTACAACCTGCAATAAAGAAGTACAAACTTATTATTCAATGGTTGAAGCAATCTGGGTCCTTAATGTCCACTAATTAGACTTAAGTTGAACAAACAAACTGAACTTTAATTTATATTTTGACCAAGTCACGAAGCAGTTTTAGTTGGATTTCCTTGGCATTAATTATCTTTTCATGAACTTTGAACTTCATAATTTTTTTAATCTTATCTTTCGATTTCTGATAGGTATAAAAACCCTGATTAATTTGGAGTACGAGTCGAGTAGATTTATAAGGGAGTAAAACTTTTTCAGTATCTGTTTTTTTTTTTATATATATAAAACTCAAACCTAAAACTTCATTTAAAAAAATTCAAACTTGTTACTGTTTGAATTAAAAAATATTGGTTATAATTTTTATTTAATTTTATATTTATAATTATATGGGCTTCAGTTATTTCAAAATTTAAGTTAAGTTGACCTCATAAAATGAATAATTTTTTAAATATATTTCTTTACCTAAAATTTAAATTTCTTACAATTTAAATCAACAACTAACTCATGTAACTTTTTTTTTAATGCTATAAAAAATTTATGCTATTTAATTACTTAATTTTCAGCATTAATTACCTACCCTTTAGACTATTCCACTAATCATTTTGTTAACATAAGAAATGGCCCTAGTTGACTGGAATTGACCTTCAAATTCTAGTAGACTATGACTCTACACTCCACTAAAATAAATGAGGCATCACATTCTACATTTCTTTGTTCTTTTGAGTGATTTTACTTTCATTATGACTCTAAGATCTTTCTAAAGGGATTTCCCTCCTCAAAAGAACAAAATCCCTTTTAAAAAAGTATAAATTATTTGATTAATTATTAATCTTAATATAATACTAGAAACTACAAAGTGGGATTTAGGCCAGATTACCCATGTCATTAATTAATTAATCAATTACTATTGAATTTGTACTATAATAACTACATTTAATTGCCCTTCCACAAGAATGTCTCAAGTTTATTAAAAGCAAACAATGTTTAGTGATTCTCATTGTACGGCTCCAACATTAAAAAAAAAAAAAAAGATTCACTATTATCTACATCACAAGCTTAATTTGTGAACCCATCTTAGGAGACATATTAAGACATATTGCCTTTTCTTTTTTCATTGGTAAAAATAATACTTATATTTGCCTTTTTCTCTTAATCATTCCAATGCTATTTTTAATCTCCAAATGGGCATAGAGATTCCCTTTTGTTGGAGAAAATTTCTCATTGACTATTGAGTTTTCTTAAGTCTTCTAGATAATTAAGACAAAAAATTAAAACAAGCATCTATCAACATCTGTCCATTAAAACGACAAAAAATTTAAATTCTTTTAAGTAAAAAAAATAGTTGTTAAAAAAATTATACAGTGTACTTGACTCAATCGCTCGCATAATTATAGAATATCCAAAACATCAAATAAAATAAAGTATGTTCTTCTTTTTCTTAATTAAGTACCATGTTGAAGTTGAACTAATGATTTGTCTCTAATAGGACAAATTAGCTATGATGATTTACTATGAAAAAAGAAAGTTCAATTAAGTGACTCAATTTTGTTCACCTATCAAGTTAGGCTTTGCATCTCTTTCTCTGTTCAGACTTCACTAAACAACACACAATCACTAATAATTTTCTTGTTTATCAATCATAACACTAATTAATCAATTATGACATTGATTTATCATCATATAAAAACAAAAAAGCAATAATGATGACTGAAAATTAATTACAAAAAGCATCAATTCAACTAAATTACTAAACTTCTTGTTAAAAAAAAAAAAAAAAAAAA
>CATIWK010013378.1:0-23274 GCA_949634005.1 Mallotus japonicus | reverse complement strand
TGTTAAAATTTAAAAATAATACTATAATATACCATAAATAAATTAAGGGGTTTAAATATAATTTTAGAAAATAAAATTTAAATTTTTTCACTAAATGTTTTTATGAAAGTATGGACTAATTTGTTAACTTTTAAACTATCAGGGAGCTTTTTGTAATTTGCATTGTGATATTTGTGTACATCTCAGACAATAGGGGTGTAAATGAAATATTTAGGGTCAATTTGACACATTAAGTGCAAGTTTTGGACTAAAATGATCTCCAAAGCTCATTTTGGACCCAATTGAACTTTAGCTTAAAGTTCGAGGGCCAAATCGAACCTTATTCCTAAGAAAACCATTAGTATCCCAAAGCAAGGTGGATGGAAAACTGAAAGTGGTGGAATATGAATGTCTGCCTGTGATTTGTTTTTTTTTTTTTTTTTTGGAATAAAGGGATGGGGACACAGCCCCAAACAAACAAACAAACAAACACAACTAGACTAGGCTCCTAACACTCCTTGACCAACAAATTCCCAAAGCATCACTCTGCAACAACTGAACAATACTTGATGGAGGATCATCAAACACGGACACACCTCTTCCATGAAAAAGAGAATCATTTGCAAGTTTGTCAGCCACCTGATTACATTCCCGATATATATGGCAAACTTGAATCTCCCAATTCTGTTTTAACATACCTCTGCAAATCCAAATTAAATTAGAAGAAGCTGACCGTGGATTTGCCGAAGAAGTAAGCCAACTGACAACAACTTTAGAATCCACTTGAAGGACAACTCTATGAAAACCTCTCTCTCAGGCTAATTGTAAGCCTTGAAGAATAGCCCAGATTTCTGCATCAACAGCAGAGCAACTACCAATATTGATTGTAAAACCAGTCAACCAAGCACCTAGCTCATCCCGAATAACTCCACCACCCCCAGCAAGACCGCTCTCACGTTTAAAGCACCCATCAGTATTAAGGGAGACCCATCCATGAGTAGGAGCTATCCATTTAACCAGGACCTCTTTTCGTGTCCCTCTTCTACCTGTAACCAAATAAGTGGAATGAAAAGCATTCCCAATTTGACTCATTTGATCTTTTAGCCATTGAATCTTCCAACCAGTTGATTGAGAAGACTGATTAAAAACCCAATCATTACGCCAGATCCAAATCCACCAAATAACCACAACAAACACATCATCCCACGTCGAGTTGAATATGGAATGAATTCGAATCCTGAGATTATGGCCAATCCAGTCTTTGAGACCAAGATGATTTTGCAACAAGAATTCATTCCTAGGAAGAAAAATAGCCCATATTTCCCTAGCATAGGCACAATCCCGAAGAATATGGATGTGGTCTTCCAAAACATGACCACAAAAACCACAAGAAGCATCATCAGTGAAACCCCTCTTACTTCTTTCAGAATTACACATAATCTTCCCATGACTAAGATGCCAAAGAAAAAATCTAATCTTATGAGGAACATCAAGAGACCAAATTTGATTCCAAAATATATCATAACTAGTCAAAGAAGAAGAAGAACAAAGGCCATAAGCAGATCTCACCGAAAAGCATCCATTCACTTCAGGGGACCAAAAATCACCATCCACACAGTCAGAATCTACTCTCAGAATGAGTGCCAATAATTTATTTGATATGGCAGCAGGAAAGAATCCATCAAGCATACTCCAATTCCATCCAATCCCCTCAACCCAATAGTCAGCAACTTTGTTAAAGATAGAGTTGGCATGAATATGTCTAATTACCAAGGAGATAAGCGGGATGTCCAACAACCATCTGTCTAACCAGAAGTAAGTGGCCTTGCCATTAGTGACTTGTCTCCGAATACCTTTGTGAAGAAAATCCATCACTTTAGTAATTCCATTCCAAGCTCGAGATGAACCAGCTTTGTAGCAAAAATTCTCTAGAGTACAATCTCCTCTAGAATATTTATGGAGCAGAATTTGCGCCCATAAACTCTCTCTTTCTTGAAAAAGACGCTAACCAAGCTTACACATAAAAGCCAAATTCATCTGGAACACATTCCTCAACCCCAAGCCACCATCTTTCTTGGGTTACTGAACAATATCCCATTTAACAAGACTAGTAGCTCTATGGTCAATATCTCCATTCCAAATGAAACAGTGAATCATCCGCTCAACTTCATCACAAATAGATTTGGGCAAAAGGCCAGACTGCATAGAATAGTAGGGAATAGAAGATAACACTGACTGAGCAAGTGTAACACGTCCTGCCAAGGAAAGAAATCGAGACTTCCAACCCTCCAGACGCGAATTAACTTTATCCAAAATATGCTTATAAGTACTAGAATTGACTCGCCTATGAATGGAAGGTGCTCCAAGATAGATACTGAGATTCTCAGTCAGAGGAATTCCAGAAACATTAGAAATATTCATAGCAGTAGCTTTGTCCACATTTCTGGAGAAAAAAATGCTTGACTTAGTAGTGCTAACTTTTTGCCCCGAAGCCCTACAAAACAAATCAAGGCATCTCATTACCACACGAATTTGAGAGATAGAAGCTTCAGCAAATAAAACCGTGTCATCCGCAATAAAGAGATGAGAAAGAGCAGGTCCTCTCCTAGATAATCGAATTGGCTTCCAATCCCCCTCTTGCACTGCTTTATTAATGATATGAGAAAGCCTTTCAATACATAGAACAAATAAATAGGGAGAGATTGAATCCCCTTGTCTGATGCCTCTAGTTGGAGTGATAGAATTCATTCTTTCACCATTCCAAATGATAGAAAAAGATAGAGATTCCACACAAGCCATTATATTCCGAACTCAATCACTATTCAAACCAATATCAAGTAAGGTGCTGCAAATAAAAGACCAGGAAAGTCTATCATAAGCTTTCTCAAGATCAATCTTGAGGATCATATAGCCAACTCCATTCCTTTTTCTTTTCATCGAATGAAGGACTTCCTGATAAATAATTACATTATCTGTAATTTGGCGTCCAGGTACAAAACTACATTGGTTCGAGGAAATAATATCAGGAAGAAGATACTTCAGGCGATTGGTTAACATTTTTGTAATGATTTTATAAGAAACATTACAGAGACTAATAGGGCGTAACTGAGAAACCAAATCAGGATCCTTAACCTTAGGGATTAAAGCAAGAAGAGTGTCATTAACCTTTGGAGGAAGAACCCCATTCTAGATGAAACCCAAGACAAAATCACAAATAGATTTCCCCACAACAGGCCAAAATCTTTGGTAGAACCCTGCATGAATGCCATCCGGACCCGGGGCCTTGAACGGAGACATATCAAATAGGGCATTACGAACATCATCCTGCTGAAAATGGATGTGAATATGAGCCAAGTGCTCATTGTATAACCTTGGAAAATTTCCAGCTGGAAGCAAAGAAGCATCAGTCAAGTCATCTACTGTGAAAAGATTCACATAAAACTGGCGAACCATATTCTTCAATAAATTAGAATCCCAAACCCAATCGCCATTAGGATCTTTAAGCCCCAATATTCTATTACGGTTACGATGAATAACAGTGGACATGTGGAAAAATTTAGTATTCCGATCACTTGAACAAATCCATTCCTCCTGAGATTGCTGAAACCAGTACAATTCCTCTTGTTGGAGGATTTTATCAAGCTCTAATCTAAGCTTCGTATCCAAACTAAAAAGACCTCTAGAGGGATTATCATCCAAGCAATTCTAAACTCCTTGAATGAGAGCTAGCAACCGCTTCTTCTTACGAAAAATTTGTCCAAAGGTATTATGATTCCAATCATTCAAAACATGATAGACATGAGAAATGTTATGTTGGAGATCACTTTCTGGCCTCCAATTAGAAGCAACAACATTTTTGAAGTCTGAATGGGTTAACCATGCCGCTTTAAATCTGAAAGAATAATTCCGAGAACCAACTTTTCTTGGCAAAACGTTAATCAACAGAGGGTTATGGTCAGA
Organism: Mallotus japonicus; assembly: GCA_949634005.1. NCBI lineage: Eukaryota > Viridiplantae > Streptophyta > Magnoliopsida > Malpighiales > Euphorbiaceae > Mallotus > Mallotus japonicus. Next base: position 19,335 of record CATIWK010013378.1, on the reverse strand, counting down.
TTGAATTTTCTTGAGATGTCTGACTGAGGCTGAATCAAAAAGGCTTCTCCAAGCAGCATTACAGAGAGCCCTATCCAAACGTGCACTAGTAACAGTAGCACCAGACTGACCTCTGCTCTAGGTGAACTTGCTCCCACTAAAACCCATGTCAATAAGAGCATTTTCAAAAAGCCATTGAGGAAACAAACCACATCTTCTATTAGAGAAACCTTCCCTGAATTGACTTCAGACGAAGAAAGAACAACATTAAAATCCCCTACTACAAGCCAGGGTCCATCAATGTTCAAGCTAGATATTGATAAATCTTTCCAAAGCAGCTTCCTAAGAGAAGAATTAGGACTACCATACACAATAGAAAGGTACCAAAAAATTTTATTATTCATCCCAACCCGGAGGTGAATAAATTACGGATGAGAATAAATAAGGTCCATCAAAATGTCTAAATTCCAGATAATCCAGATACCTCCACTCATGCCAACAGCTTCAATCCTCAACCATCTATCAAAACCTATACTTTTACAAACTTTATCAGCTTGACTGCCACTAATTTTAGGTTCCAAAAGACCTAAGAGCACAGGCTTATGAACCTTAATAAGATATTTAATGGTACGGTTAAACTCCCTCGAGGCCGCACCCTGAACATTCCAAACTAAAAAATCCATCAAAAAATAAAATAAAATGAGAGAAATAAAGTAACTAAGAGGACTCAATTGATGTGTCCTTTTGTCACAAACATATTATCTCCATTGGGATCTCCAGAGTCATTCAACTCGCCCTTATCATCATCCTCCACCATTTCATCTTCCTCCCAATCCGGATCAGAATCGTCATCAGAGGCTAAATCATCATCCATAATTGGCAGATCCTGGTGATGTTCAGAGGAAGAAGGCAAGAAAAGAATATTTGAATTTTTAATGGCCTTTGAAGCTTCAACTCTATTAACCACCAATTTAGACACTCTCATTGAATCTTTTCCACCCATGACCACTGTGTGTTCTTTTTCAGCTACAGCTCTATTAGGGACACGAGATTGACGGCGGGGTAGAGCAATAGCGCTAGAAGTTTCTCTAGAGTCATAAGAGACTTTCCCCTTAATTTTTGGATCATTAGGAATCTGCACATTGGGCCTCTTACCTTTATTCCCCCTCATATATTTATTTTTAATAGCACTCTCGTGAAAGCCCTGGGCCTTATTTGTAGAAGACCCAACCTTCCTATTATTATTAACAAGCACTTCCTCCTCAAGCCTCTCTAAATTTTCTAAGACATCAAATTTGGAATTCCCACCGATTTTGCTAGGATTATTCGCAGTAACCTTATCCCTTATAACTTTTGCATTAGGAAGCCTTTGAATTTGCTGAGATTCTTGGCCATTACGTTTATAATAAGATATCTTTGATGCTAACATCCAAGGACCAAAATCTTCCACGATTTCTGGCCTAACCAACGGGATACTGCTTTCCTTTATTGATTGTTCCGTAGTAGCTCCGCCATCTCCCTCTCCGGCAGGCTAAACGCCGGTATTCCCATTGGAATTGCCCACCTCTCTAGAAACAAATTGGCGGCACTCTTTTTTGTGACCATATCTTCCATAAGCAAAGCAAACCATATGGACTCCCTTATATTCAATTCTTCTGATCCTTCTGCGAAGTTTGAATTTTGACACCAACGGTTTCGATAAATCAACCTCAACACAGAGGCGAGTATACCTGCCTCTAGAAACTAAACTGGTAGCCTCATCAATCTTAATAGGCTTGCCTATCTTTCCTCCAACCTTCATCAAGAATCCATGATCATAGTACTCAATAGGAAGACATGGAATACGAACCCAAACCGACATCCTCTCTATTACATCTTGCTCAGTATCAAAATTAGGTGACCATTTTCGAACAGTGAGATAGTGATCCAGAATGAGCCAAGGACCACCATATAAGGCATACTCATAGTCCTCTACTGAAACAAACTTGACTAAAAAATAATCATTGTCCACTGCTACCAGATCAATTGGAGACTTAGGCCTCCAGAGCTCTTTGATTCTACATAACAAATAATTATAACAAATAGTCCTGCCGATAAGTTTAACAATAAGGGTCTGTTTCCAGGGCTTACGAATACGTGCCTTTTCACTTCTAGAGAGGTGAATGATAGGGCAGTCAGCCTTATCTTCTTCCACCAAGTCTACATCTTCATCATCAAAAATATCTTTATAGTTGCCACACTCATGCAGATCGGAAGACTGTCCCATGAGTTTTTCTTTAAAAGAAATCCTAAAATCCACATGATTCTAAATCTCCTCCATATTGACCTCATGATCCAAAGGCACTTACTACTTCTCCAAATCCATGCCTTCTTCTCCGTCATCTTCATTAAACTTAACCTTTTTCTTACTCCGGTCTAGCAAATCTGATTCCTCAGTGGAACGGCCACCAGCATTTGGATTGTTGGGAGAAACCATTTGGATTGTTGGCCTGATTTGATTACCTGCCTTCCCCCTATGATTTGTTATTGTTAAGGCATTGAGATTTATCTTGGATACATTATTTTATTTTTTTGTATTATGCTTATTTTAATTATAACTAAGTCTAAAGTTGTGGTCTATATTTCAACTTGTAGGAGAAGCTGAAGTTTAATATTTGAATTTAAATCTCTAGCTCTCTTTTGTCAAATCAGGTTCAAATATGTAATCATGAACCACTTTTGTACTGATGTATATATATGAAATGAAAAGTAATAGGTGTGTGTGGAAAAATTAAGTTTAAGAGCAGATTACTCTCAAGTTCTTCCTTTTCTTTTCTGGTTTTGTGTTTGCTGTGTTCTTGAGAAATTTTCTGTTGTTCTATGTGTTTTAGTTTCAATTCAACAAATGGTATCAGAGCTCTATTCTTAAGGGCTGTGAGTTTTTTCGTTTGAGTAAAGAGAAGTGAGCAAGAGAGTTGAGTTTTTCTCCTTTTCAGTTCGTGGGTATGGCAACCTCTAGTTTTTCTCAACCTCCACCTATCTTCACGAGGGAAAACTTTCTTACTTGGGCTATTAAGATGAAATCTCATCTTAAAGCTTTGATTTTATGGGAAGCTGTTGAAATTGGAGAGGATCCTCGTCCACTCAGTCAGAATCCAACCTTGAATCAGATCAAGGCTTATGAAGATGAAAAAGTAAAGATGCCTAAAGCACTTAACTACTTACATGCTGCTATATTAGATGTGATTTTCACTTTCATAATGACGTGTGAATCACCAAAGGAGGTCTGGGACAAGCTTAAAGAAGAGTATGAAGGGAGTGACAGAGTTAAGAATGTCAGGCTTTTAACACTCAAGAGAGAATTTGAGCTTTTAAAGATGAAAGATGATGAAGGGGTGAAAGCTTACTCTACAAGGCTGATGAATATAGTCAATCAGATCAGACTACATGGTGATGTTTTTCCAGATCATAGAGTTGTTGAAAAAATTCTGATCAGCCTTCCTAACAAGTTTGAGGCCAAAGTTACAGCAATTGAAGAGTCATGTGATCTGAATAAGCTCACCATTGCTGAGTTAGTAAGAAAATTGCTAGCTCATGAACAAAGAACCAATATGAGATCTGAGGAGGTGGTTGAAGGTGCATTTCAAGCAAAGCACAAAAGGATGAAGTTCTCATTAAAAGGCACTAGAAAGTAAGCTTATGAAAAGGCTGAAAAGGAGAACGTACCAGAAAATCCAAAGGAACTTACTAGAAAGGGAAGATTTCCTCCTTATGGCATTTGCAAAAAGACAACCATTTGGAGAAAAATTGTTGGCAAAATGGCAAGCCTGCAATTCAGTGTAGATTTTGCAAAAGATGGGGGCATATTGAAAGGTTTTGTAAAAGAAAACAGAACCAAGTTCAGCAACCTATTCAGCGGGTCAATTTTACTGATGAGCAACAAGAGAAAGAAGAGAAATTATTTATGGCCTCTCAACTCTGTGAAGCTGATGAAGTTGAAGTCTGGTTTATTGACAGCGGTTGTATGAGTCATATGGCGAAAAAGAAAAGTTTGTTCAGAAGCTTGAATCAGTCAGCCAGAGTTAAAGTGAGGATGGGAAATGGAGCCCTTGTCCAAGTTGAAGGAAAAGGTTCTGTTGTAATTCACTTCAAACAAGGTACTAAACTTATTCATGATGTTTTGTACGTACCTGATTTGGATCAAAATCTCTTGAGTGTTGCTCAAATGATAAAAAAATGGATATTCTTTGGTTTTTAAGGGAGACATGTGTGTGGTTTATGATCCTCTTGATTGTGAGTTAGCCAGAGTCAAAATGGTTAACAATTGCTTTCCTATAAAATGGGATAATGATCACGCTTATAGTGCAAAGGCTGATGAGAGTTTGGTTTGGCATGGGAGGTTTGGCCATTTTAATTTAAAATCTTTCAAATGGATGCAATTACATCAGTTGGTAGAGGATTTTCCCTGTATTTCAGTTTTAGATAATGCGAAAATCATTTCCAGTTGACAAAACATGGAGGGCAACTCAGAAATTGGAGCTTAACCATTCAGATGTCTATGGGCCTATGCAAACTCCTTCCCTTAGTGGTAACAAATATTTTGTGTTGTTTATATATGACTATACCATAATGGTTTGGGTGTATTTCATCAGCAACAAGTCTCAAGTTTTCTTAATGTTTCATAAATTTAAGGCAATGGTTGAAACCCAATCAGGTTGCAAAATTAAGAACTTGAGAACTGATAATGGCAAAGACTTCAATTCAATTGAATTCACTAGATTTTGTGATCAAGCTGGCAAATGTCATCAGTTCACTGTGCCATATACTCCGAAGCAGAATGGAGTTTCAGAGAGGAAGAACATAACCATTGTTGAGATAGCAAGGTGTATGTTGGCTGAAAGGAGGCTTCCAAAGCATTTGTGGGCAGAGGCTATTAACACAACAGTCTACCTTCAAAACAGACTACCAATAATGTCTGTTCATGGTGTTACTCCAATTGAGGCATGAAGTGGGATCAAACCATCTGTCAGGCATTTGAAGGTCTTTGGATCTGTTTGTTGCACTCACGTACCAGCTGAAAAGAGGAAGAAGTTGGATGATAAGGCTGAATTGGGTATCCTTTTAAGTTATACAACAAATTCAAAAGGGTATAGAGTCTACAACCTTCAATCAAAAAATATTGTTATTAGTAGAGACATTAAAGTAGATGAAGATGCTTTTTGGGACTGGGATAAAGAGCTGGTTGAGAAGAAGGTGTGCCACTAACCAAGAAGAGTTATTACTGAAAGTAATGAGTTTGAAGTTCAATATTTAGAGAGTGAAGAAAAATTTAGAACCTGAATATCCAGTTTTAAAGACCAAGTCACTTGCTGAAATTTATGAAAGGTGCAATCATGTTGTGTTGGAGCCATCCACCTATGAAGAAGCTTCAAAGTTTCAAGTCTGGAATCAAGCAATGGAGGAGGAGATTACCATGATCGAAAAGAAAAATACATTGGAACTTGTTGATAAGCCAATTGAGAAGAATGTGATTGGTATGAAATGGGTATACAGGGTAAAGCTAAATCCAGACGGTTCAGTCTTTAGGCACAAAGCAAGACTTATAGTGAAGGGTTATGCGCAAAAAGATAGTGTTGACTTTGGGGATACGTTTGCTCTAGTTGCTCAACATGAGACAATTAGATTGCTCATTGCTATTATAGTGAATCTTGGCTGGAAACTTTACCATGTGGATGTAAAATCAACATTTTTAAATGGTGTGTTAGAGGAGGACATCTATGTTGATCAAACTAAGGGATTCAATATTGCTGGTGCTGAGAACAAAGTGTACAAGTTGAAGAAAGCCTTGTATAGGTTTAAACAGGCTTTAAGAGCCTCGTATAGCATAATTGATGCTTATCTCACTAAGCAAGGATTCAAGAGGAGCAAAAATGAGGCCACTCTCTATGTTAAATGCTTTAAAAATAGCAAATTCATTGTAATCTCTTTGTATGTTGATGACTTGCTGGATACTGGTGGTGATTCTCAGTTATTGTTGCAATTCAAGCAAGACATAGAGAGGGAATTTGAGATGTTAGACTTGAGGATCATGAAATATTTCTTGAGGATGGAAGTTTATCAATGTGCTTCAGGTATCTTCCTTTCTCAAAGGAAGTATGCCTTGGATATCTTGAAGAAATTTCAAATGGAAAGATGCAAATCTGTTGCAACTCCACTAGTCTTGAATGAAAAATTATCGAAAATGGATGAGGAAGGCAAAGTGGATGCATCAATTTATAGAAGTTTGGTTGGTAGCTTATTATATTTGACAGCAACCAGACCTGACTTGATGTTTTTAGTAAATTTGTTGTCAAGATTTATGCATTTTCCCAGTCAAGCTCATTTTGGAGTAGCCAAGAGAGTCTTGAGGTATTTAAAAGGTACATATGATCTTGGCATTTAGTTTTTAAATGAAGGAAATGTAAAGTTGAAGGGGTATGCGGATAGTGATTGGGCAGAAAGTCTAAATGACATGAAGAGCACATATGGTTATGTTTTTTCTCTTAGCAATGGTGTTTTTTCATGGTGCTCAAAGAAACAAGAAGTGGTGGAACAATCCACAGCAAAGGCAAAATACATCTCCACTGCAACAGCCGCAAACCAAGCCATTTGGCTTAGAAAAATTCTGTCTGATTCGGAGATGGTTCAAACTGAAGCTACTGTCATTTTCTGCGACAACAAATCTACAATTGCTATAGCCAAAAATCCAGTATAGCATGGAGAACAAAGCACATTAATGTGAAGTTTCATGCTCTTAGAGAGGCAGAGAAGAACCATGAAATCAGTTTGCAACATTGTTTTGCAGATGAGCAGCTTGTTGATATCTTTGCAAAAGCTCTTCTAAGAGCTATGTTTGAAGTTCTAAGGGCCAAACTAGGTGTTTCCAAGAAAAATCTCAAGGAGGAGTGTTAAGGCATTGAGATTTATCTTGGATACATTATTTTGTTATTTGTATTATGCTTATTTTAATTATAACTAAGTCTAAAGTTGTGGTCTATATTTCAGCTTGTAGGAGAGGCTGAAGTTTAAAATTTGAACTTAATCTCTAGCTATCTCTTTTGTCAAATTTGGTTCAAATATGTAATCATGAACCCCTTTTGTATTAATATATATATATGAAATGAAAAGTAATAGAATAGAAGTGTGTGAAAAAATCAAGTTTAAGAGCATATTACTCTCAAGTTCTTCTTTTCTTTTCTGGTTTTGTGTTTGCTGTGTTCTTGAGAATTTTCTATTGTTTTACGTGTTTTTAATTTCAACAAAGCCCCTGCAATCCCTCATAGATTTTTCATGGAAGTGCATGCCCACTAGTTTTCCTTCACTACAGAGCCGAAAATGGCTGGTGATACTGGTAAACCACTCAGTTGTTGTTACTGTCAAAAACTCATCTCCGATCCAACCTATAAATACATCATGTGCGATGATTTCATTCTTCAAAAATCATATGCTGAATCCGATCCTAACCTAGAAGCGATAGAGGAAAAGTGTCCTTTCTATGTAATATCACATCCAACAGAGTATAGTTTCCCAGAAGAGAACAAATGCAAACGTTGTGATAAGTATTCCTCGCATTGCAACAACTGTCTACTCCAAACTCATATCAAGTGCGAGCTTCTGCCAACAATTTTTAGATATGATGAAGACTTATACCCAGTTAGCTTTGTGATCATGCCACTTTGGTTTCGCTACGACTTTAAATGCTTTGGTTGTAGCAAATATGGAAAGTCAGTAAGCTACAAATGTTATAGCTGCAACGTCGATCTTCATATCTCTTGTGCAATATCAAAGGTGCACAATTATATTTCTTCAAGCTCCATCTTTGTTTTTGGTTGATCAACTATATTTGGTCTTCTGCCTCTCCTTTTTGTCAAACATGAGTTTTGTTTGCAGTTTCTTTTGCTCCCTGAATTTACATGTTTCATTTAGGCTATGTAGCAATTTGCTTCCTAAATTTTTACTTAAAGGTGCTACGATCTCCAAAATTAATTTTTTTGGACTATTTATCTCAAACGTTTTCAATTTTGGACAATTAGCCTTACAAAATTTAAGAGTGTGGTGCATGTACTTCGTACGACACCCAGACCATTACACTCAATGGTTAGATGTATAACATGAAAATATGTAAAGATAAATGCATAAATGATGTTCAAACTTTTTTACTTGACAATTTGTTCGAATAAATTTTATTATTATTATTATTATTTTTTTTTGCAATTAGATGTCTATACCTTAAAAAAAAAAATTTCTAAAATGGTGTTTTTAACATGTTTTAGTGGTTAAAGTGTTTATGTGCCTTAATTAAAATAATAAATTGACTTAAATACCCTTCTTCTATATTAAATATTATTTTCTTTGTTATTCTAATTATTTTTAGAAAATATTATTAGAAATAAAAAAAAAATTTTATTTATCAAAGTAAACTGTAAAAAATCAACATTATTTTTTAACATTTTTATTTTACTAATTATAGTGGTATAATTTAACTTTTTATTCAAGATTTTAGTCAGATTAAATTTTTTATTCATTAAAATTTATTTTATTTTTAGTTATATTAAATAAAGTTATTTTATTTTATTTTAGTTAAATTATATTTTTCTTTTATCTCTTTCAAATAAAATTTAAAAATAAATTTATCATTTTTATTTTCAATAAAAATAGTTCAATTTTATTGTTTATTTTAATAATATTCGGCATATTTTTCTTTCAATTTTAATATATGAGAGTGAAATTTAATTTTTTAAATTGAAAAAAAAATGAAATCTAATATAAAAAGAGTATTTAAGTCAATTTACTATTTGAAATAAGACATATAAGCAATTTAACTTGTAAAACCAGTTAAAAACACTATTGTTTTTTGAATTTTTTTTACAGATTCATAGATCTAATTATAAAAACAAATTGTTCGAACACTAAAGTAGAAAATTTGACAAAGTTCGAACATGATTTATTCATTTATCCAACATATGTTTCTAGTTTTTGTTAGACAAGTGTAAAACACTTAATATATGTGTCAAACATCCAACAGTTTGGTGTAATAGTCTAGATATAGGTAAGAATCTTGGGTATTAATAATATATTATTTTTATTTTTTCTTTTACATTTCATCTTATTTATCCTCTTTCCTTTTTTATCTTTTGTTTCTCTCTCTTTTTTTCCCTTTCTTTCTTTCATATTACCAATCACCTCTTCACTTTCAGTATATAAAAAACTGAGATTTTATTAAACAAATGAAAAATAATTAAGAACAATTAAATTTATAGTGTTGCTCCTTAACGAGAATAAATTTTTCATTGTGAATGATTTTGTTTTTAAAGGAGGATTTTCATCATCAATCAAAATTACCCATCGATATTAAAATCAATATCAAATCATAATATGCATGAAACCCTAGATTAATAATAACGAAATTTGCAGTTGCCCATCATAACCACTTGCTGCTTTTCACATTCCCAATTTGCTCCATTTCATTAAAAAAAAAAATTGACACAAGTGACATTATTCAAATGACTATTGAGAGCTTTGACTTGGGAACCCACTTATAATATTCCAGATTCGGACGGTTTTGTCCTCGGAGGCGGAGACGACAAAGCAAGAATCGAAGGAAGAGACATTAGGGACGCCTAAACTCTTCAAGGATACTAAAGCATACAATATTTCAGAGGGTCAAAATTCATCTTTCCAACGAATTCGTAAGTAAATATTTATATTGGTGAAAACAAAAAAAACAGAAAGAATTTCACTAAGCAGTTCAAGCAAATGACTAGCCTTGTAAGTGGAAACAAAAGAATGATATGACATATTATTCTTTAAGGAAAAATAATTTCCATGATTGTTCAAATGAGTCGAGAACTTCTCTTTGAAGATATCTCCCAATTTCACATGCAAAAGCATATAACTAGACATCGTTCCAAGTCATCACATTGTTACTATATATAGGAAACACTTGCTTATATATCTATATCCTCTTCTTGCAAAACTTCTTCACATATACATAAAAATATAAAAAAAAATGCCCATTCTTCCAGGTAAGAAAGATAAGAGAGTTCCCACGTCAGAGAAGCAATTGCTGAGACTTCTTAAAGGGTATGATACCAATGGAGATGGCAAGATAAGCAAGAAGGAGATGGCGTTATTAGCCCTGAAGAGTTGGAAGGGCGATCCGCCAGGCCAATGCTAACGGAGATGGCGTTATTAGCCCTGAAGAGTTGGCGGAGCTTGCCACATATGCTTCCAAGAGTTCGGATTTTATAAGAGCTTTTAAGGCTATAAACTAAATTAATGTTATTAATAAATCGACTCTTACTATGGTGCAAACGTTTGTATCTATGCAAATGAAATTAGAGTCATTGGATTCATTTTTATTTAATTATAACCATTGATCATTTTTGTGTATCAATACCTATAAAATATATCAATGTTTATAATTAAATTAGTAGTAATCTAACGGTTCTAGCTGCATTTGTATAGATACAGATATTTGTATTGTAGAATGACTCTAATAAATCAATAGATTATATATAAATTTGAGAATAATTTTTATGTATTTTATTTTGCTAATCACATATATAAAAACACTAATTAAAACGCATGCCGGATTGAGATGGATTAATACATATCAATATTAAATTTCTATTTTTTTGCCTTTCGTTTTGTTTGCCCAACGTTAGCGATGTACTTTTTAAAAAACAACGCAGCAAGAGGGGAAAACAGAAATACAACTGCACAGCATCAGCCTACTATAACTAACTACCAATTTATCATGGTTCAACCATGCTATCAGTTCCATGGGCGGATTTAACAGCTTATGGCATCCCAGACTGAACTTCATGGCATGTTATAGAAGCTGCAGCTAAATAAATCTCATGAGAAGAAATTATTATTATGCGTATGTATTATCTAAAAGTTACCATGTTTTGAATATTTCTTACTGAATATTACACCTTGCGGTTGATATCTTTTATTTTTATTGGTTAAGAATAAATTATTTGAATTGTAAGTCACAAATTCAACTTAAAAAATCTCCCAACTTTCTTAATGTTTAATTTTAAATGTTAGTTGCAGTTCAAAAAAAAAAAAGATTAAAAACTTCAATTTCTTCGATCAGGTTTACAGATTTGATACCGAAAATAAATTATAAAATTCAGGTTAGTTACTATCATCTAAAAAAAATTACAAAGTTCTGTGCTCAAGTTGAAAAAAATTATAGTTTAGTGACTGAAATGCAATTAAGAAAAAATTTTGAGGGTCAGCTGTAAAATGAACACTGTAGAGGCAGGTTATGGTTGAAAAAGAAATGCTAATTTCATAACAATTTATCATGTTTTGCCCACAATATCAATCTTGATATTCATGATGCTTGTTTTTAAATATTTAATAAAAATTTATTTAAAAAAATCAAGAGATTTCGTCCAATTAATAATGAGATATCAAGATAAAAATTAACTCAAAAAAAAAAAACTTCAAAAGTGACAATTCAATTTCATTCAACTTTAAAATGATGGTATCAGTTTGAGCATGTTTAATTTTGATAAAAATATTTCACCATTTGTCCATAATTAAATAAAAATTATTCAGATAAACTAAATTCACCAAAGATAGATTTTTAAATTTCTGAATGGTTGTTAACTTTTATATAAATTTTTGACTATTCCTCTCAATGTAATATTTATAATTTTGCATATATTGCCATCTAATTATTCAAGTGATAATAAATTTAAATCCCCTTCAATTGTAGAGTTTGAGTATATATATATATATATATATATATATAAAATGATACTTAAAAGAGTTTTACAATTTTACGGATTCACATAATCTGAATTTTAATAACCACCAAATATCAAAATAATAATAATAATAATAATAACCACCAAATATCAAAAGCAATTCGACTGCAATTATGTGATGGTAGACTAGGAATATTTCAATAACTTTAAATATAGGAATCACGTATGCCAAGGCAATGAATAAAGAGAAGTGCACCCCATCCTCCCTTCTTTATAAGACGTCAAACTAAAGAAATGGATCAAAACAAAACTAAAATCCAACTCTGAAGTGGTTAATTTTTAACACCACAAGAGAAAAGAGGGGATCGGGTTCGATTAAAGACATCCATTCACCCTTCAAAATCCAGAAAGGAACATATACATGCATAGCTCCGGAAAGTTTTGTTTTTTTTTTGTTCTTTTTATTTTACCTTCACCAACAATCAAACTATGGATAACTTGGAAAAGAAGAAAATAAAAAAATGGAATAGGGTATAAAATTAAGCTGAAACATAATTCAAGAGAGATCAAGATCGAGAGTAGTAAATTAAGAGGAAGAGGAAAATAGAAACAGCTAAGGAACACTACCAGTTACAGTTCCCATTGATCATAGCAATGAGAGGTCCTTAGAGTTTGTAGAAATGATTTCTCTTGTATATTGTTCCTTTACTGCTGTTACACATATATATACACATATGTAAATGGGAATACGTCAGACACTAGGAAATGGGAGACACATTACAAGAGCACATGCACATGGCTTACATACAGATGGTGGAGGACATTAGTACACACGAGCACATGGCATACATATTGGAAATGGAATAATTATGGGTATATGAACAAAGGTTATTTTAATATGCTAATGGAATGGTGACAGACTTAACACTTCCAACATTAAAAAATGTGAGATAGCGGCTTCATTAGCCCAGTTCTTGCACTATCTTCTTATTGATGAAGAGGACATCACCATTACTTTCGAAACCTCTCCTTCAACTTCTTCTTCTACCAATTTTTCTAATGAGTCACCTTTCGAAATTGTAACCAAAATTACTAAAACCCAACTCCAATTGAAGCTTCAAGTTATCATTAATTCTTCACTCTCTCAGAAAACACACGTCGACCACTTGTCAGAGCTAGCAGATTCCAAAGGAGCTCATTTGATCATTATCCAGTGCACAAATGGAGGTGCCAATCAGGACCATGATTATGAGGTTGGATATGCTCCAGTCCTTACTATCGACACCTCAAAGCCATTTATCGTGAAAGACTTTGCTCCAGCAGTCTTTGATGCGGCAGTGAAATTTCATGAAAAAGTTGAAAGCAAATCACCGAAAGCACCTGCCATCCCTCACAGATTTTTCACAGAAGCGCATGTCCACGAGTTCTCATTCACTACAGAGCCCAAAATGGCTAATGATTCTGGTAAACCACTCAGTTGTACTTACTGTCAAAAACCCATATCAGGTCTGATGGTTCTTCTACCTTTTGGTCTCAGCAACAGCGTTGAACTGGTCAATGTAAGAGATCTGCAAGGCAAAGCAACACAATGAAGGAGGGCTGGGATTGCCCCACGCCCCTCCAATGGAAAAGTCAGTTTGAATGCTCTGTCTTGAGTTCTAAAGTAATGAGGAAGTGTGTTGTGTAAACGTTACCTTTCCTGCATGGTTTCCTCTCCTTTTTATGTGTGAGATGGTCTAGCACAGAAAGTAAATCACGTGATGAGGAGGAGAATGGTATGTGCCAAGTGTCAAGAGCTGGTTGGCTCTAGACTTCTCTTAGGGGAGTTGGTGCCATTAAATGGGGCCACTTGAGTGGCAAGGACTGTTGGAGCTAGAGCTAGATGGGACAGGCGAATATGTCAGTTGGGAGTGGGGCGGCATTCAATGTGATGGACATACGAGTACAGTTCTTGGTTAGGAGAGGATGAAGTCACAGGGGGGAATTCCCTCCTTGTACCGAGACTTCAGAGAGGGGAGACCCCGGGTGGGGAGGTACCTCTACAGGGGATTTCCGGTCTGAAGGAGAATGTCACACGTGGAAGTCAATGGGTCAAAGCAGCACATATGTCTGTTGTGGGAGTGTTCGGATCCATGTGTCAATGGCAGATTGGAGGGGAATATATGGGTATCATCAGTTGTCCCCCCTCTGTCCTGAGTGGAGGGTACGACAGTCAGGCAAGAGGATTTTGGGAAATGTAGTCATGGAGGAATATTTATGTGGTGTGACGGTTTTTATGATGGTGGTTGAAGAGCAGTTCTTCACGCTTCCCCAAAGGTCGGCGAAATAAGTGTGGCGCGACGGTTTCCATTCTACACAATAATGGCGATTTTTTGAATTTTAAACTTCCCCCTCTTCAGGGAAAGTAACGGCTGGGGCTATTTGACAAGACACTCAGGTTACTGGCAGCTGTTAAGATTTGGCCAACTGCCCATTCAGCGATTTTTTCTTCCTTCTATTTATTCACCCCGAGCTGCCTCTTCTTCGTCTTCTTTTTATCTTTTCTGTCTATGCTGAAGAAAAAAGAGCATCTTTTCTCTGAAAACTACACCCTTCTCATTCCGTACCAGGATCACACCGTCATTAGCTTACCTTCTCCTCTTCGCATCCTCAGTTCGTCAGGCTCATCGTCGTTAGGTATGTTTCCATTTCTTCTCTGCTCTATATTTTTTAAAAAATGAGTGCGTATCGCGATCTGTCTAAGTTCGCATCTAGCGCCGACCTCTCACAATTGTTGAGGGCGTTGGGGAATAGGAAGTTAGACAAGAAGGAGATCTCTATTAGGGTTCCAGAGAAAAATGAGAGATTAGTGGTTCCAGAGGGGGAGCAGAGTCTGGCAAGGGTCCAAATGGACGAGAGGGAGATAGTGTTTTTTGTAAAGCAGGTGGAGTGCGGCCTGGATCTGCCTCCTTCTTATTTCTGTGTTAGGGTGTTTAACTTTTATGAGAAATGCCCAGGGTTCATGACTCCTCACGACATTATATTGATCAGTGCTTTCTCTAAGCTCTGTCAAAATCTGGGGATCCGTCCCTCTGTAAGGCTTTTTAGGGTTTTCTTCGAACACAAAAAGGCACATAGTGGGTTTTTTACTTTTGTTAGTAGGCTAGGATTAGGGATTTTTGGGGAAATGCCCGACGTTAATAAGGCATGGAGGAATAAGTTTCTGGTGGCCAGGCTAAAGGAGGGGAGTTCTAGGGCAGAGTGGGGCTTCAACAGGGAATGGGCAGAGGCGTCCAAGGAGGCCAAAGAACTACCCTTGTTAGACAGAGAAGAACTGTCTGATGTTCAAAAGATTCTGGATCAGAAGAGGTGCTATAAGATCTGGAGTATAATAAGTGGGGCCTCTTTAGATGACTCTGGTGGGTAATTGGCATAGTTATTTCAATGTTTAATCGTTTAAACCTGCATGCTTGTCTTGATCTGATAATGTTTTCTTCAAATTCTTTGCAGTTTTCATGGATAACATGAGTTTCAGATAGCCTCTAAAATTTGACCTGTCAGCGAGTGCTGTTATCCGCAAGGCGAGGCAGGCGAGTCAGCGTGAAACGGGCTCGTCCAAAAGAACTTCTGAGGGGACCTCTGACCCCCTAGCGGCTGGTGAGAGGGGAACTATCCCCCGGTCTGGGATAACGATAAGAGGGATGGCGGCCTCTGTGAGGATTCGGGAACCACCCTCTGAGGCAGGGAAGCAACAAAAAAAAAAATGTATACTTTATTGTCGTCTGAACGTGGATGATCATAGGAAGAAAAAAATATATGAGAAATATAATAAATAAAGAAATAAATAAAGAAAAAATTGTGAAAATTAGAAGAAAAATTATACCTTATTGCCATCTAAATGTGGATGATCATAGGAGGAGAGGAAAAAAGAGAAAAAAATGTGGGAATAA
Organism: Mallotus japonicus; assembly: GCA_949634005.1. NCBI lineage: Eukaryota > Viridiplantae > Streptophyta > Magnoliopsida > Malpighiales > Euphorbiaceae > Mallotus > Mallotus japonicus. The sequence goes on along the minus strand of CATIWK010013378.1, from coordinate 3,683 downwards.
AAGTTCCTGAAATTGGAGAGAAGGTTGTGGTTGTTTACTAAATAGGTGTCCATTAGTTTAATGGTTGTTTACTAAATAGGTGTCTATTAGTTTTTTAATAGTTTTTTTATTGAAACGTTTTTTAAAATATTGAAATGGCACCTTTCTTTTTTAATTAACTGTATGAGAATTTTAAGTGTTTAATTGGGAAAAAACAATAATATGACATGTTTTATTGTCAAGTGTGATAACGTAACATGGTGAAAGGAAGCATTGTGCTTCTCCTTTTAATATATATATAGATAATTAAGATGATTCAAACATCTGTTCTACATAAATGAAATTGTCATGGCCATGAATCAACATGGAATACTCCAAAATCACCAGACAGCTCAGAATAGAGATGATCAATGAGAGATTCTTTGTAAATCTGCTGATAGGTGTCTTTGATTTTCCTCCTTTGCTTACTCCTTGAAAAGCAGCTGCGTGGGATTTACAGTTTCGATCTGGAGGATTTGCTAAGAGCTGATGCAGAAATGTTGGGGAAAGGAAGTATAGGGACTTCGTATAAGGCTGTTCTTGAAGAAGGCACCACTGTGGTTGTCAAGAGACTGAAAGATGTGGTCGTGAGTAAAAAAGACTTCGAAATGCAAATGGAAGTATTAGGAAAGATTAAGCATGGTAATGTAGTTCCCCTAAGAGCATTTTATTATTCTAAAGATGAGAAACTGCTTGTTTACGACTTCATGGCTGCTGGTAGCTTTTCTGCTCTTCTTCACGGTAAGCTCCCCTGTTTTTTTTTTTTTTTTTTCTAACATCTGATCGGCTCCGATTTGGATTCAAACTGGAAAATTCCGATTTGTGTCCAAAAAGTATTAATAATTAATCAAATAATTTGACTAAATTGCTACTCCAGCTGTTACAGTAGTATAGGGAACTGCATAATTTTTTAGTTTGTTCATGGAGAGAATAAATGTTAAGAATTTTTTAAGGTTTTTTTAGATTAGATTAATGATTTTACTGTTTCTGTGAAAACACAACATTCTTAGAGTAGGAACTACGCAACATGTTGCGTGCGTAACGTGCTGGTGGTGGTGGTATTGTTTTTTCAGTCTATTTTCTTTTTGTTTAACAGTAGTAAGGAAAAAAGGAAAGAGATGACTATACATATGATACTTAGATGAAGGTGTTTTTCTTTTTCTTTAGGCCACGTCCATCATTTTTGCTTCTAAATTTTGCTTCAGTTGATTACTTTTCTCTTTTTATAATTAGATTACCAGTGCCTTAGTGTGCCTTGAACTTATGATTTCTTGAACCTTTTTACTTTGAAGGTTAGTTTAGATCATTAAACTGTTCAATTTTTCTATATAGAATTTCTTATATCCAATGGTTGTCACATTGTACATTTATCACATTTTTGTTTGTTAATAAGTGTAGGCGAGAAGTCCCACACAAAATTTTCATTTTTGGAAAAAAGGAACTTGTGTACCTCGTACATAGGAGACAAAAGACATGGATTTTCACCCAAAAATTATCTCGTCAACTTGATGTTTGTGAAGAGGAAATTTTCTTGTTTTTGGATTATCTGATTTTAGAGTGCTTGTGGGAACAAATGTACCAAAATCATTGATACTTTACTTCCAATTCTTGCAATTAGCACATACAATATTCCTCTCTTCTTGTTATTCAGGTTGGTGATCATACATTTTTTTTAACCGTTGCATTTGTTAAGATCTAATCTTGTCAACAGTTTTGGAAATGACCCTAGTGCAGTGGAGTTAAAATTCATTTGAATTCAGTTGATTGAAGTTAGTTTGGTTTATAGGTGTATCTTGTATAGCAAGGTCTAGTTAAAGTCAGTGTTGTTCAGTGTAATTACACAATACAGCAAGACAACTAATCAGAATGCTTGGTAATTGTGATATTGCAGGCAGCAGAGGTTCAGGGCGGACACCACTTGATTGGGACAACCGCATGAGAATAGCAATGAGTGTAGCAAGAGGTTGCAATATAAAGTGGTCCATGGCAATATAAAGTCCTCCAACATCCTACTCCGTCCTGCTCAAGACGCATGCATTTCTGACTTTGGACTCAACCCGCTGTGGCCGCCTAGTCGAGTTGCAGGCTACTGTGCACCTGAAGTAGTAAAAACCCGTAAAGTCACATTCAAATCAGACGTCTACAGCTTCGGAGTTTTGCTGCTCGAACTCTTAACAGGCAAAGCCCCTAATCAAGCTTCATTAGGTGAAGAAGGCATTGACTTGCCTAGATGTGTCCAGTCTGTAGTGAGAGAGGAATGGACAGCTGAGGTGTTTGATGTGGAGCTGATGAGGTACCATAACATTGAGGAAGAAATGGTGCAGCTGTTGCAAATTGCAATGGCTTGTGTCTCTACGGTGCCTGACCAGAGTCCAGCAATGCAGGAGGTAGTGAGAATGATAGAGGATATTCATAGAGGAGAAACTGATTAAAATTTAAAATTTAAAGTTTATCAAATAAATTTCAAATTTCGTATAGTAGTTTTTTAATGTATAAAGTGATATAAAGTATTTATAGCTGGTAATTGTTTTTTAAATATTAAATACATCATTATATCATTTATAATCTCAAATATATCACTACCAATACAAACCACAAATTTAACATTTTATCAAATAAATTTCAAATTTCGTATAATAGTTTTTTAATGTATAAAGTGATATAAAGTATTTATACTTGGTAATATATTTTTTTTTGAAATATATATCACTATCAATACAAACCATAAATTTAAAAATTTATCAAATAAATTTCAGATTTCGTATAGTAGTTTTTTAATGTATAAAGTGATATAAAGTATTTATACTTGGTAATATATATATATATTTTTGAAATATATATCACTATCAATACAAAACCACAAATTTAAAATTTTATCAAATAAATTTCAAATTTCGCATAGTAGTTTTTAATGTATAAAGTGATATAAAATATTTATACTTTGTAATATTTTTTTTTTAAATATTACATACATCATTACATAATCTATATAGGAAATATATAGTATAAATATGTTCTATAAAATTTTAAAGTTTGAGCATATTAACCAATTAAATTGCACCTGATTGGCTACCTTTGGTAATGTTCTTAAAACGACAAATTCAGTGACATGACCAAGCGCAACTATACTGCCAACTTTAGTGCTAGGATCATGTTAGTAGTAAAAGCTCCACTCTAATAAAATATTTGAAAGAATATATATATTTTTCTTTTGACTTTTAAAGGCATTTTTCAATTAAATAATAAGAAAAATCAAATTTATTCTTATCCTCCTAGCACCTTTATTGCATAATAAAAATAAAAAAAAATCATCTTTTCAAAAAAAAAATAAAAATTCATAAATTTTGAAAAAAAAATTATAAAATAATATTTTTCATTTGTACATCGGATGAATTATCGTGATCATTGATCATCAAAAAATTTATCATTTTAGATTTACCATAGTCAATAGTTCAAGTGGAATTGGTAAAAAAAAAAAATAGTTCAAGTGGAATTTAAAAATTTTAGGTGATTATAAATATTAATTTATTAATTTATTTATTATATTTAAAGATTAAATAGTGTAATGATATAATTTGTTTAATATATTAACAAGATGAGGCAAATTTTACTGGAACTGGAAGGATAAAATGTTACCTTGCCACGTGGGAGAAACGTAAGCACGT